>APFE031052689.1:61963-100895 GCA_000404065.3 Pinus taeda
ATGGGAAAATGTTGCCAAGGGGGTACTTCACAGCTCCAAATATTCATAATGATACAAATCTGACCATAACCATAATACATGATGTGCTTTCTCATTGGTCTGGTAATCTTCCTGAAGTTTTGTATCTACAATTGGACAAAACTTGTCGTGAAAACAAAAATCAGGTTGTTTTTGGATATCTAAACATGCTTGTTGAATTGAGAATTTTTCAGAAGGTAAAGTTGGTTTCCTTCTTGTTGAGCACACTCATGACCATATTGATCAGATTTTCAGTCATTTTTCAGTCACATTGAGGAGGAAGGAAGTTGGGAGCTTGCTATCATTAATTGAATGTATTAAGAAATCATACATGCCAAAGGCTACTTTTGATGTGTTGGAAGAAACTGTTGACATGCGAAGGTTTATTATAGGATCATATGGTGAGGGGAAATGTGTTGAACAACTTAATGACATTAGCTTCCAACCTCAATTTCGTATAAAAAAAAATTGATGGGAAAACACTAATATGGGGCAAGAAGTATTAAACTACTACAGAATGGCCACCGTCATTAGGTTTGCAATTTTTGAAGTTCATTCCAGATCATCCAATATTTGCATCAAAAATATTGTTATTACAATCAGTTGGAGAAGTTCATAATGCACGCAAACAAAATAGAGATATAAATTATTCTGATTGCGTAGAAGAAATTAAAAAATGTATTAGATGAGTACTTTGACATTGCTGATTCAGTTTGGTGGGAGTCATTTTTCAGTAATCAAAGTGATATCATTTCAACAATATCAAATGAAGATATACCTTTGAAGAATCCATTTATTTGGCCACAAAATCTGTCGAATGCACATGAGGAAATAAACATTGTTGAACAACAAAAATCTCAAGGTATTATTAATTCTTCACAGGAAGAGGATAGAGAAATGTATATTGGTTCTAGAAGATCTCATTCACAACGTGAAGCCATGGAAAACCTTTACAGGAGTTTAGTATGGGATATTAAGGAGGGTTTCAAGATCACAGTGCTAGTAGATGGAGATCCTAATGGCTATCCATTCTGGGTTGTTGAAGTTATAAAGGTCTTTATAGAAAATGAGGATGTTAAAAGTGTTGAAGTCCATTGGTATGCCATAAATACACACTCATTCAACGGTGTTTATAAGCCAAAGATGGTAGTTGACAAAAAAAATGGCAGAAAGAGAAAAAGAAAGGGTATGAACATAAATCGTCGCCACACAGACATATTAAAATTTCTAGATGTTGACATACTTTTTATGACTTCAATTTAACAAAGGGAGGAACTCTTCACTTCAAGACGATAGAGATTCTGAAAAGGTTGTTACCAAAAGGAACAGTGTTGAGATGGGAGTCTGCTGAAACCAGTCATATATCTAGAAGAATTTTGAAACTTGAAATGATGGGCATGCATGTGGACTCAGATTGGGCACTAGTTGATGAAAGAGAAGAATATGGAACATCTTCATCAGCATCCAATCACTCATCTGAAGATGTGAATTCTGATGGTGTGCAAGAAAATATGAGTGATTTTGAATAATTGTTTAAGATAGTTTATCTAACTGATGTATGCATCGTATCTTGAAATAAAATTTTTGATTTCTATATGGCGTTAAATGAGAAGTTATCAGTCATTTTTATGTTGTTGGATTATATGTCTTAATTATGATAATTTTTATTGTTTAGAATACCTACAATGAAACATTAAATTAGAGATATAATTTATGTTTCATTCAATATACAAATAATGACTTTTGAATTCATTTATTGATGTAATTTGTTCATAATGTCATGGTTTTTTAATTTTATGGTTGAAAATTTTTCAATTTCTTTTTTATCTAGCATGTTATGGTTGAGAACATGTTGAATTTATACTTAGGAAAGAAAAATGTTATTCTACCAAAAACATTAGTTTGTTTTTTTCCTTATAAACAAATTTGTTATCCACACTAAAAATTTCGTTTTACTAGCATTTTTTTTTTTTTGAAGATTGACCCTAAAAAAAAATCATTGTTCCAGTATCATCACTTTTTCATTTTCAAGCTGTATTTTGCACGAAAATTTCGTTTTCACTGCCATTTTTAAAAAAATTTCAAAATTGTCCCTAAAAAAGAAACACCGTTCTAGTATACAGACTTTTCGTCTTTAGCACAATATTTTATGTTTTTTTGGCATTTTTTGGCCAAAGTTCCCATTTTGAGTTTATAGTTCCCATTTCAAAGTTTACATTATTTCTAATCAAAGAGGCTGGGTACCTCAAGGATCCTGCCCCTATTTTAGCCTTCATGGGACTATCACTTCACATCACCCCACCTCACACTTGGAGGTATGGCTTCATGTGATCCCTCCACTGACTTCTTCAATGGTGGCTCCTCCACAATTGTTTGAGACTTCTTCTAGCGCTGCATGTTGAGAGGTAATTTACTCGCCCTCTCAACCACCAAGTCTATAACATTGGCCTTGCTCCTCAAGGATTTGCATGCATATTGAACCTCAAGAACATACAGGTTTTGTACTCGTGAACCAATCTGTTTCACTTGTCCCATGGGGATGTGTCTAAGGAAAACCTTTCCCTTATTGAAGACATCATAGCCTTTTTCCTCCAACTTGCGATTGATACCAAGTTCGTCTTCAGTCCACGCACATACTTCACATCTGTCAACACGATAGAAGCTCCATGTTCCCTCTACAAAGTAACTGTGCCCATTCCTGAAACACTATACCTTTCATCGTTACCCATCTCTATGAGTATCTTGAGGTCTTTCTCCTCTAAGGTACTGAATAAACTTTTATTGCTAATCATGTGGAATGAGGCTCCACCATCAAGAAACCAACCACAACCCATCATCGAAGACACTATGCATGTGATGAGGGTGAAGTCCATTTCGAATTGAGAGGCTAATTCCTCAACTTCAGATCCTTCTGAGGATCCCTTCTTGGACTTCTTCGATGGGAAATTAGTTGCATAATGGCCCATCTCGTGAAAATTAAAGCATCTCACTTTAGTTTTGTCACCCTTCTTCCCTCCATGAGAACTCAATTTGGGATGAGAATCCTTCTCCTTCCCTTTCCTTGCCTTACTTATTAAGGCTAGATTTTCTTCATCCTCCTTGGATGAAGAACCATCTCATGTGTTCCTCCTGATCTCCTCCTGCATGAGATCTAACCACAGTCGTTCACAATATGATAGTTTCTCTCTTCCATTCACTGAGTCCTGGTAGCTATGCCAACTCTTAGGAAGACCGAGGAGAGAAAGACTCACCATATCATCATCGGTTGTCATTATTCCTACACTTCCAAGCTCATCTCTGCAGGCGGTGAGCCCGTTCAGATATGTACAAATAGTGTCACCCTTTTCACACTTGATTTTCTGAAGCTTGTCCTTCAGCGCCAGCTTCCCCTTGTCACTATTGTTATGATATAGGTCCTTCAATCTCTTCCACACTAAAAACGCAGTCTCCTTCCCATGGAGACTTGAGAAAATATGGTCTTGAACTCCCCTCAAGAGAATCATCCTCACTCTCGCCACACATTTCTCCCATTCTGCCAATTCTTGGGCATTAGCTACTACTGGCTTGGGGACATCTTGATCAATGAAGACCTTCAAACCATTGTCTTCTAATACCATTTCCATGCGATCCTTCCATACTATTTAATTCAATCTGCTATCTAGGGCATACTCGAGTCTCAAGCCATTGAACGCCATTCGTGAACTTTGAGATGTGATAAGGAATTGATTTTGTACCTATAATAAAGAACTTCAAACTTCAAACTTTTCCTTTCTCAATATGTTATTCACAGCTCTGATAAACTTTGCTCTGATAAACTTGGCTCTGATACCATGTAGGAATTTTCACTGTAGATTAATCTAATTATGCAATGTACTGAAGCAAAATACTTAATCTACTTCTACTATCAAACTTGCAGAAGCTTAATCGATGTGAGAAAGATCAAACAGAACACATATAATAGAGAAGCAGAATCAATTCACATGAAACACAGAAGAATACTCTCGGGAAAGCCTCAGCTAAAAACCCCGCTATCTGTATTATCATACTAGGTGTAAATACATCAAGATTACACAAACATTTAGCTCCCGTAGCTAGCCAGCTCTCAGTACGATCCTCCTGGATGCTCACAGGAAAACATGTCTTCTCACAAACCTTCTCCTCTGGCCTCCAAGCCTCCTATTTCCTTCTGTTATTTCTCTTAGGTAATCCTACTGTTACCAAGTGTAACACTGATCACTCACATTGATCTCACACCCTGTAAAACTATGCAATCCTCAAGGAACCTTATTCCTTCTGCATGGATGAGTTTCCTTTTTAGGAAAATTCCTCCAACTGATAGTACAATGTCCCTGTCTTTAATCTCAATTGGGTCTTTGTCTAAACTGACATGCATGAGTTATTTAAGAGAGAATCCTCAGTTATCTGGAGTACACTAGTTTGATGCATGCATGCATTAACTGACTAAACTCACAATTAGTTCCTCAAATTGTTTGGAACTAATTTAACTAGACTTAACTCAGTTAACTGAGCTAACTTATTACAACTCAAATACAACTCATCCCTATCTCCTTAATTAATAGATAACTTCCTTAATTTCAGGGATAACTGTTGCATGACTTCACAAAGACTTCTAGCTTGAATTTCTCCAACTAATTAGCTCAGGATGAATTAATTAATTATTTTTCAAGTAGCCGGTGAGACTAAATTCGAATTTTAATTCTCTATTTTAATTCAAGGACAAATTAAAATTGTAACATATCCTGAAATGCAATCTATATCAATTCTATTTTTATCATTTCTATTTTTAGCATTCCTTTTTGCTATTTTCAACATTCAACTCCTTAAATAATTCTTGTTGGAAATACCTTCTCCAAAAGCTCGAGACAAAAGTCAACAACTGGGATTTTAGAGCCCTCAACCTGGTAGACAGTATAGTTCTTCTAAAAGTAGTTTTATAGTAGATCCCTATCTACCAACTCTCTGGGATGACCACTCCCAAATCCTCATGTAAAACTATGGTAGACATTTTTTAAAAGTTCTTATGGGGTGGAGCTCAACAATTAAAGAAATGGGCACTAGTCTCCTAGAACAATTTCACAAAGTCCAAGATGGCCGAGGGATTAAGTGTCAAGGATCATTTCACTCTGAATCAAGTCATGGGTGCTAAATTTTGATGGAGATGGTTAAAGGGAGGCCAAGACCTATGGAAAAACATCTAGACCAGAAAATATGGTATGCTGTTACAGAAAGAGGATATTCTCAGAGATCAGCATCCTGCCAAGGGGTCCGCAATCTAGAACCTGATAGCAGGTAAAAAAGACCTAATAACCCAACACTTTTTCTAGGAAATTGGAGATGGAAAAACGACACTCTTATGGAAAAATACATGGAAATAGAGGGACAAACTATTTAGTCATCAAGATTTAGGAGAGATATTTATGTTTACTAATAGTCATAACTATTATATAGTGGACCAATTCTGGAAGGCCCCCCCCCCCCCCCCCCACCCCAAATTTATTTTGATGAGACAGGAAGGAGTATCAAGATTTTACAAAGAATTACAATCCAGGAAATTCATAAAACCGGATGGACCTTAGATTGTTCATTGGGGATACTCCACTCGAGGCATATTCAACATCAAGGAACTATACCGTCTATGAGAAGAACATAATCAAAATAATCACAACCACATATGGAAGAAGGTATGAATAAGAGTCAGATTCATGTTTCTTGGCTTTAGGACTATTTTTATTTCCGGTTTCCAGTCTGCAATAGGAGAAAGAATCGGTTTATGTATCAGTCATGGCCCTCACATGTGGTTACTGTGGTAGGTTCCTAGGTCCAATGTGAACCCTTGAAGCATATTTCTCCTAGGTATAGGCTATCCTTAAGTTAGATAACAAGGTTCAATATATTTGAGCTAAGTTCTTTCAATCACTCTCAAACCATGGCCTGTGCTACCTCTGGGAAGGGAAAGACCACCCGAGGTTCTCGCAGTAATGGTAAGCAACCTAAGCACTCCTCTAAGTTTTGTAAGACAAATGCTTCAACAAGCAAGAACCATGGTTGTAATTCAGCCTCCCTCATAATTAATGAAGCTTCCATTGGCTTTCATGAGGGAAGCTCTACCTAGGTCGTCCAAATTATAGCAAATTAGGAAGATGAGCTTAACTAGAAAGTTGGTGTATTGGATATTGATTTGGATGATTGTTAGACTTTGTTGCCTAACCCAGAACACTTTCAGGGAAAATCTTCTCAATATAAACATATTTTTCATTTGTACTGGATGGTGAAGAACCTCCTGGTTAAAGTTTTGGAGCATATCCCCTTTGGCTTACCATTATCTTCTCAGAAGTTCCTAGATTACACTAAGGATTTCTAGAAAATTCAATTTCAACTCCAAATGTAGAACAGTTGCCTCATTCACATCAAATAACATATTTTGTGCATCCTACAAACTGAGCTTGTAGGTTCATGTGAAAAGGATCCTACTCCTATTGATTCAGCTAATGTTGAGTACTTTGATGTTTCACCCCTTCTTTTGACTCTATTTGTATGCAATAATTTCACACTTTTCAATATGTTTACAATTATCTAGAATCTAGGAAGTATAAGGAAAATCAGACTTATTTAGCTTGGCTTGACAGACTTATAATATTTTCCTTTTGGATGGCTTATCATGCCATTAGTTGGCCAACAAACTTGGTTTCCCACTGGGCAGGTTGAGGCCACCTAACCAGTTACACTTTACTTGTAATTTGACCTTTTTTGACAGATAATGAATAGAAAGGTCCTACCAAGCTTACAAAAACAAAATGGGTTCTTTATTTATATTAAATGACCATTATTTTACTCTCTTGCTATAGCTTTTGCGAATGTGCGTAGCCACCATCTTTCTTTGTTGAGAGGTAACTACCACCACCTTAGCTATGTTTTGTTTTACAATTTATTATTTTATTTGATTTATTAATAGAAGTTGTGTTTTCTCCATATCAATGTGCTTCCCATTATATTTGTTCATGTTTGTCTCATTTTCTTTCATGTATCTTATTTCATTCCTTCTACAACCCACATTAGCTAGGGGTGATGGTGGTGCTATAAATTTTCATTTTAAGGGAGTAGTAGGAGGGTCTAAATTCTATCCTAATGGACTTGCACCAATTTTTTTCTAACAAGTACATCATTCATTTTACTTATTAAAATTATTTTTTCCTTACAAATTGAATGGAAAAAAAATAATCTCTTATTTTTATTTTCCCCTTTTATGATTCTTTCTTATAATTTTGAGAATAACTATCCATGCCAAAAATTGTAGATATTTATATATTAGAGAAGGAAAAAATATGTGTTCCTAAAGGGGGGGGAATAATGTTTCCTTGGGATCTTACGTGTAATGTTGAGAAGGGAAATGAAAAACACTTATTTATTTACTAAGACTTATTAGAGAAGAAGAACCTTGATCCTTTTGTGTGTGCAACCACCTCATGTCCCACTCTTGTTCGTATACATAATGTCTTTGAATCAAATTTTCATAATCTAGTGGCCTTTCCAGTAGGTTTGAGTATGGAAGAAAACATGTTTTCTTGTGTTCTCTAGTCAATGAGGTAGTCCATAGTGTTTTTAGTGTTGCATTCAATATCTTTCCTAGTTGTTCATTACTTGAACATGTCATGAGGATGAAGAAATGCATATGGACAATTAGAAGTCAAAAACTCAGGGGATGGCATTTAAGCAACTTGTCCATAATGTATTTGAATTTGATTTGCCACTAATTTTTGAGTCCTCTTTTTATTGAATTTTACACAAGATCAAAGAAAAGATTTCTTAGGGGATTAAATTGTCATTGCATGTGCATGTCATTTAGTGAATATTACATTGATTGAAAGGGATCCATTTAGCCTTGTAGAAGGGAATGTTTGTCTTCCTACTTCTCACAATATGTTTTTGATGGATTTTCTTGGAGGGGATTGTTCTTATATAAAGCAATGTCATCTCCAAATTCCCCTAGAATGTGCATACAATATTTCAAATGAGATGATTTGGAACAATCTATAAAGGAGATCCTCTTTGTCCCTTATCTTCATGTTGATCATCCATTATCTTCTTACATATTATCCCTTATATTATTGTTAATATTGTCCTCTTATTTATCATCCTTATGTTTGTACGAAATTTCCCTTATATTCTTCCTAGTAAGTGTGTTAGGTCCCTATAGTACTAGTGTAGCCTCCATATTGTTATTGTTGTACCCTTACATTATTATTGTTATGTAGGCTGTAGTTATATGGTGACCCCTTAGACTCCTATATATACCAAGGAGGTCTCATCATTTGAGCCATCTAAGAATTTTTCATTTTTGTGATGTAAAATGAGGTTTCCCCCTTAAAGAGGCTTATTTCTAAGTCATTAATATATAGTTTCTTCTTCTTCTTTGATTTGGTTACATAAAATTTGGTATCGAAGCTTTGTATTCTAGGGTTTCGCTGCTTGAAGTAGGTCATCTTGGTGTTTTGACTATAACATTTTTTATACAGGACGTAAGAAGATGAAATTTTTACCTCATGGAGCCAAAATCTTGGTGAATGTCTTTTAAAAATTTTAGATCTTAGTTCAATAAATTTTCAAATACATGGTCTAAAGAATTTAGGGTTTCTAGATGCTCTATAATTCAATCTCAAATAGGTGACCTACGGAAAATAGTCATAACTTTCTCTTAAAGCATCAGATTTGAATTCTATAAAATGTTCCTAAAAGTGCATGGAATTTATTTTCTGGAGGAGGAATTTCAAGGCCGAAGGTCAAAAAAATGACACATGCTAGTCTATACAAGTTTATTATACTGAACCAGTCCATAATCAAGTCATTGTGGGATATTTGATATAAATTTACCTTGAAGAATCCATTTTTGGTCTAACTTGCCTAGTTCAAAAGAAGAAACAAAAGGCTACCTTATAATGAGTTTTCATACCTTCGGATGCCAAAATGGTAGAGATATGATAGTTTTAAGGTCAAGCGCCTTAAAGCAAGGAAAAAAGTGTATTTTTTAAAAATTTGCATAATTTTTGTTTGAAAAATTAGTTTGAAGTGATTCAAAGGGAATATTGAAGCATAAATCTTAGTATTTCATTATATTATTCCTAAAAAAAAAATGGATACATCCAGTAAGCCAACAAAAATATTTTCTATAATGCATGAATAAGAGGAAGAAATGCAACATGATATATCAAAATTACGAGACCAAGTGCAACAGATTTCGCTCTCTCAAAGAATAACAAAAAATAAATTGGAAGAAAACATGAATGTTAAGATGGATGGTTTAAAAGGGGAAATAGATAGTTTAGAAGAAAAAATAAAAAGGGGCATAGAAGGCTTGAAGGATGGGTTAGAAGTGAAAATGGAAGGTTTAAAGGAAGGTTTGACAAAGTTGCTTAATAAATGCTTCCTAATGGCGACAAGGTATTCCATGAAACTGATGATGAGAAAAACAGAAATGTGAACACTGATTTTAGATACTTTAACTTTATATTTAAGACCAACCACATTCCATAGATTGATATGAGGAAGTTTGATGGCAAGGATCCAATAACATGGATATTATAGATGGAGTAGTTCTTTGATCTACACGATGTGCAACACACACAAAAGGTATGCATTGCATATTTATATTTGAATTTGTATGGTATCAATGGCTTTGTACTCGTAAAGCACTAGTCACTTAGACAATTTTTACAGAGGAATTGATAACACATTATGAGGATACCAAGAGCAATACCTTCCTCAACAAAATTATAAATCTCAAACAAAAGGTTTTAGTTGGGGAGCACATAGAGGACTTCCAAAGATTGAATATCGTGATAATTAATATTCTAGAGGAGCATCTAATTGATGTCTTCTTAGGGACATTAAAGGACAACATCCAACATGAGGTTCATCTTTGGAACCTAATTCTTTTGAGAATGCATTTAGGGTAGTAAGAAAAGTTGAAAGAAAACTTATGGCAACAAGGAATTCTACCACTTACAACAATAAATATGGAAGTATTGTTGATCCTAACTTCCCACAACCTATAAGGTTGACACCACAAAGATTGGAGGAAAAAAGAGAAAAATGGTTGTGTTACAATTATAATAGAAAATACACTAAAGGTCATAAGTGTGTTGAGAAAAAAATATTCTACGTATAATGTGAAGAGGAGGAAGAAAAGGAACAAGAAACACCAAAAGAAGAAGATATACACTAGGAAACAACCCCGAGGGTTGAAAAGAGAGAGCTTAATCCAACCATATATTGTAATGCATTGGAATGAATTACCACTCCTCAAACTCTCAATATAGAAGGATACATTAAGAAGAAAAAATTAATAGTGTCTATTCATTTAGGTAGTACTCATAATTTTGTTCATTGTAAGATGGTCAAGGGTTTGATTGCTTTGTATATCCAACACCAGAGTGCCAATTGATCATTGCAAATGGAGGAACTATAAATTTCTCAAGAAGTCCCATAATATCAATCTAACCCTTGGGGAATATGTATTGAATATTCCTATCCTTTCCATTCAAATGGTTGACACAAATGTTGTATTAAGAGTCCAATGGTTACAATCTTTGGGGATAATAACTTTTAATTTTCAAGAACTTTTATTGAATTTTTTCTCAGAAGGAAAGGAAATTGAATTAAGGGGTCTCACAAGGAAACCAGGGAAGATACTGAGCTCTAATGACATGAAAAATATTTTTAAGAAGGAACAATGAGGGGTAATTTAATAATTATGTTTGCTATATGTTCAAACATTTAACTCATCCATTTCTATAGATCTCCAAAGAGTCCATGAAAAGTATTCCAAGGTATTTGAGACCCCCAAAGGTATCCAACCTATTCGTGATCATTATCATGATATTCACTTGATTCCAAGAATTTCTCCTCGAAATATTATACCTTATAGACATCCTTATGGTCAGAAGAGTGAGATTGAATGTATGGTTACAGAAATGATCGAGGAAAGTATAATTCAAGTTAGACAAGGTTATTTTTCTTCTCTTGTAGTATTGGTGTACAAGAAGCATGGATCATGGCATATGTGACTCGATTATAGAGAGCTCAACAAACTCACTATTAAAGATAAGTTTCCCATTACTGTCATTTATGAATTGTTGGATGAACTACATGGAGCAGGTTACTTCATCAAGTTAGATATTCATTTAAGATATCATCAAATTAAAATAAAGATAGAAGACATTTTGAAAACAACATTTATAAATCATGATGGTCGTTATGAAATTTTGGTCATGCCTTTTGGCCTCACTAAGGAACCTTCTACATTTCAAAGTTTGATGAATTCCACTTTCCAACCCTTCCTTAGAAAAAATTTGTTAGTATTTTTTATGATATACTAATCTATAACAAGTCTTGGAATGATAATGTTCAACATGTTGATAGGGTGCTCACACTTCTGGAGGAGAAACAGTTGTATGAAAAAATCTCCAAATATTTCTATTGGGTAAAGGAAGTGGAATATTTGGGTCATATTGTATCCCATGAGGGTGTTAAGGCGGAACCTAACAAAATCAAATCCATTAAGGAATGGAAGTCCCAACGAATTTAAGGCATATTCAAGGACTTCTTGGGTGAAGAAGGTATTATTACAAGTTTTTTAATAATTATGGGAAGATAAGCAACACTTTTAACAATATTACTGAAGAAATATGCACTTTTTTAGACTCGAGAAGCAACTAAGGCCTTTTAAAAATCTTAAATAGGCAACATGTGAAACCTTAGTATTAGCTACACTAGATTTCACAAAACCCTTTATTATGGAATATGATTCCTCAGGAAATGGGATTGGTGTTGTTCTAATTCAAGAAGGAATATCCGTTTCTTTTGAAAGTTATCCAATGAAGGGAAAGTATTTATAAAAACCTATCTATGAGAAGGAAATGTTTCCGATCTTACATGCTCTGAAGAAATGGTGCCTTTACCTAATGGGAAGACACTTCAAGGTAAAAAAAATCATCATAGCCTTAAATACTTCCTGGAAGAAATATTATGTTTAAAAGAGTAGAAAAAATGGGTCACAAAGACATCAACTTATGGCTTTGAAATAATCTACCGAAAAGGGAAGAGAAATGTTGTTGTAGATGCACTATCAAGAAGGGATGAGGATGTGAAAGAATTTATCTATGCCACTTGTATTATCCAACCTGATTGGATAATGGAAGCAATGTAGTAATCAAAGAATGATGAAGAGTTATGGAAACATTCAAAAGTTGCAGTAAGACCCGAGTGCATTTGATTCATTTATTTGACAAACATGCTCATTAACGCTCTATCAGCACCCCTCTATCATGAAAGAAAGTACAAATAGAGTATAAAACTTGATTTATACTCATTCAAAATATAATATAGCTTTTAAATATAGTTAAAATTATTTTAGTCGTGCATGAGAGGCCAAAGGTATTTCTGTTGGTTTCCATAATACTTTTGGTGAGGAAAGATGAATTGAAGGTTATAACATTTGAAGAGGTATTCAAGGAGTTTATATGGTTTAAGAGGCCTTAAGCTTAATCAAATTTGATATAATTTTAATTATAATAACTTATTATTAATAAATTGTTCTCTCAACTAACAGTTTAGTTGAATCTGAGATTAAGCATAATTAGGCTTGAAATAAACTCTTCTCTCTACTCACTTGTCATCCTTGTGTGCCACACGATTAAATGTTAGACCTCTCTGCCCACCTGTCATCCCTGTGTGACACACGATTATATGTTAGAGAATTGCAAAAGTTTCATCCTTTCAATCAAAGTGGTTACAAATTCATTGTCGAAATGGTTTTAGTTGATTGCAAAAGTTTCAATCGTTAGATCAAAGTGGTTATAAATTCGTTGTCGAAACCGTTTGGATATTTATTTTTGAAACTCGATGTTATTTCATTCTTCTGTCATTCTTATGGGTTGGTTTTGGACTGTTCTTGAGAAGAGAATCACGGGGAAGGTTTTGGACTTAATTGCCATTTCTTTGCATGCTAGGTGCAGAGACCCTATCCATAAATTTTGGAACTTTATCTTAAGAGATAAGTACTAAATGCTCAGTTGTCTTTTGAATGCTTAGTTGTCTTTTGTTTGTTTGAAATTGCTGAGGAAATAATTGTTATTAAGGAGTGTTCCTTAACGCTTCATGCAAAATACCAGAATGGCATTTCTCGGTTGAGTCGATAAAGGATAACCTATAAAAATTAATATGCTTGCCTGAGACTCAAAAAATCTATTACTAAACATGTATTGTTTTCTTGGTTAAATTGTGGAAGAACGATATGAAAATGAATATGCTGATAAACCTGTGGTGTAAGACTGTAAAAGAAATATGGAATTTTATTAAGAAATTAAAGAAGTTATTACAAGAGAAATAGTCGTTCTTTTAAGAGACATTAATAATAACCCAACAAGTAATAGTGAGATTAAACTATTAAAGAACCTATGTAAATCAACCCATTTCTAACATGTTCAATCAATCCATTTCTATTTGTAGCAATGAGAAACTAAAGCAAAAACATACCGAGAACTTAAAAAGGGGTGGAAAATGAATTAGATTGTAAGTGACAGTCTGTAGTAGCCCATTGATATTTAGGAGTGTTCGGTTGTAATTCTTGCCATTAACAAGTCTATATATATGTAAAACAATATTATGTTACCGTGAAACCATTATAAAGATTGGAAACGCTTGCCCAGCAGAAAACCCGACAACTGCATGCTAGTATCAGTAGGTTGGGGTTAAAGACAGGGTTCTCACCCAGATTTACTCCTTCGGTCGGGTCCCTGTGGGACAGCTAAGGGAGTGGTTCTGAGTTGAGTACGATAATAGTTAAAGAATAAAATTTATATATATCTTGACAGAAAGTATACATGTAAATGAACAATGATGCGATTCAAGTAACTACATAATACCACCATGGTATTAACTCTGTCATTAGAGTAACAGTTTGACTTTTAACTTAAAGACAAAATAGAGCCGAAAAACAAATCTCAGGCTGCTGCTATGGTAGTGCTCAGTTAGCAGTCAGGGTTATTCAAAAATAATAAACCCATTGTTGCTAAACCGAAAAGGCCGGTGAGACATTGCAAATACAAAACATTTCTCAGAAAAAACAGTCTTTTTGGAAGCCAAAAGACTAACCCTTAATAATTAAGTTTAATCCGAGAACCTGCTTAACGCCGAAGCAAAACAATTTTCTTGGTTGCATGAACTAATACCAAGTGCAAATGGTGCGAAACGTTCCCGTAGCCGGTGCATTTGTTGATGGCAGATGGTCGCAGAAACCCCTGAAGCTAGCCTAAAACGAAAAGGGTTTAGCGGAAACCTCGGGATGGCCAGTGCTTTAGAAGAAAATTCGCTCTAAAATTCCTTAAGAACAGAGGAAGGTGTTACATGTGGAAACCCAAGTGAGTGTTCCAGAAACCTACAGAAAAGAATGAAAGCATAAGGGTAAATCACCTAAAACCTTGTGTTTTCAAAATAAACAAAGAAAGATCGGAAGGTGAGCATTAACCCAGACGATTGTTGATTCCAGAAACCTGTAGACAAGAACTAAAGCATAAGGGTAAATCACGTGCAACCTTGTGTTTTCAAAATAAACAAAGAGAGACCGGCAGGTGAGTGTTTCTAAAGAAAACCCATACGATTGTTGATTCAAAAACCTGCAGACAAGAACGAAAGCATAAGGGTAAATCACCTACAACCTTGTGTTTTCGAAAGAAACAAAGAAAGATCGATAATTATGATGAAGCAGAGTTACCTGCTCTGTGGGCAAATGAACCCCAAAAACACAAGAAATATTCCTACCGCAGTCACTGACGATAGCAGAATGCACAGTCACCAACGGTAGTAGAATGTAGGTTGTAACACCTTCATCATCATATTGTTCACAGCCAAACAATTTCCACCGTAGTAACCCTATGGTTCTGCAGAGTGAAAATCTCTCAGAGACACACCATGCGAATGAGCGATGGAAGCAGGACACCACCGAATGGTATCCATAATTGTATCAATCCACGAAAACCGTCAGATGAGAGAGCCAGATCAATGGTGGCCGAGGCACTAGATGGCGTGCAGATGACAGAGAACCTGGGCAGTTGGCACAAATTAATCGTTGGGTAACCCAAAAAAAAATTAATAAACTCATCCTTCATAGTACTAACCTAAGCGCATATATGCTTCAAAGCTTTATTACCAAATCATTGTATAGTTATTAACCCCGGCACTATTCAATTGTCCATTCTTGAGTTGCCTACTTTGATAAGCAATAGATATAGATATAGATAATACATATAGATATAGATATAGTTGTAGTTGTTTTGGTAAATTTTTGGAATGCTTGTTGGTCACAATAAAACGTAAGATGGGAAAAATCCCAGCTTTGAATGCTTGGATAATTGTATATTTGTTGGGTGTTGATGGTTGTGTTGGCCCAGACATAATTTCTTAGGTTTTTAAGTTAGAAAACTCATATAGGTTAATAATAAGGTAAATAAAAAATTTTATAAAGATTTTATATATTAATTATATATGTCAATAAGTGTAAATAAGGACTTATAGGTTAATTATAAAAGTAAAATAAAAATTTATAAAGATTATTATATGTTAATCATATAATGTCAATAAATGTAAAATATTTAAGTATAAAATATTTTATAAGAAGAGATATAGTATCCATAAATTAACAATTTAAGAATTTGGAAGGATTTTACTAATTCAAGTATTTGGTCCATTACCAATGTTCTACCGAGAATATCTTTATTTACAGTGAGAATATCTTTATTTACAGTGACGGTCATACTTTACATTTTTCATGATAACTGAATTCAATATAGTTTGGGTTAATCTATCTAAGTACATTTCCTAGTTTTTTACACTATTATGTTAGTTATGTTGGTTTAGTTTGACCCTTTGGTAATAATTTTGGTTCACTATGAGTATACTTTAAAATTTTGAAAAAAAAAAATATATAATATATAATAATAAATTTTAGTTTAAAAATTTAATATATAAATAAATAAAAATATATTTATATATTATAATCATAGATATAAAAATATATTTTAATAAAATATATAAAAACATATGTAAATTAAAAAAATAATCTTTTAATTTTTAGATTTCAATCTCATATAAAAAAGTCATTTAAATTAATATAATTAAGATAATTATTGTAAATATAGTTGGTTTAATCTATCCAAATATATTGCCCATTTTTACACTAATAATATTGTAATATTATAGAAATTAAATGTATAAAAAAACATATATATTAAATAATATTTTAATTTTTAGTTGATATATAACAAATAAATAGAAGTTTATATTTTAATATATAAAAATAGAAACAATAAATATGGGGTAGCTAAAGTGGCAATCGTCGTGGAAATGAAGTCTCACCAAACCCAGAATCTTGGGTTTGATTCTTGTGCGGCCTCCCTGGAAATGGGTAATAACGACATGTAAAAAACTCGAAAAAGAGAAGGTCCTACAAAACTTACTATATATATATATATAAATATATATATATATATAATATATATATATGATGACGATGATGATGATGATGATGGTGATGATGGTTAAGGTACGAGACCAAACATTGGTCTATCGGACCTAAAGAAACAAATTATTTATTTTGATTTAAGATTTTATTCCTATGCTCAAAAAGCTTGGAGAGAAGTCTCTTGAGCTCACTATAATTTTGACATTGTAAAAGGCTAGAAAGGTCACTATTGTAACAAAGATTGTGAAACTGAGATCTAATGTGGTTGTCCGCGGGGCACTCTAAGAGGAAGTGGTTTTCATTCTTGATGTTTCTATTCTCACATATATGGCAGATCCTTTCCATCCATGGTGTTCTAGGAACTGCCCAATGACCTGTTTCACTATGGAGCTCATGAGAATTCGTTATAATCTTTGTTCTATTAATTTTCTTCTTTGAGCTAGTTAAAATAGAGAGATACTTTTGATCTTCTAGGGTGGGGTTGATGACCTTCTTATAATAACTTAATTTTCTTGTTGCCGCTAAATCTTTCTCACACCACATTTTTTCTTTAAACTTAGAAGTAACAATATCTCTAATGTTATTAATGTTTTGCAATGCATCATAAATGTTGATCTCCCAATAGTTTCACCAGGCCCTTGTGTCTTTATGCCACCCACGATTGAGCCTTAGGTGGTTTTGGTTGGAATTTAAAGCTAGCTTAGGAAGTCTATGATTGTCTATGTTATTGAGTTTGTGCTTGTATAGCAGAAACCTAATCATAGCTCGGCTCTCAATAGGGGAAAGACCAGCTTCTATAAGAGAATAGGATAGGGTGTATTACTTTTAATTTTCAGGTTATAAGTTATAAAACGCTTCTGGATTTGCTTAATCTTTCTCCGTGATTCTCTGGAGATGTTGCAACCGCAAACCTCATAGCCATATAAGATAATAGGAGTGATTAAGTTTCAAGGAGGAACTTCTTTTTATCCCACATTACGAGGTTTGCTCTTTTACAATTATTTTCAAGACCAAAGTAAGCTTTCCACCCCACATTAATCCTTTTCTCAATACTATAGTTCCAATTGAGCTTGTGATGAATGTCAATTCCTAGGTATATAAATATATAAATAGAAACATATGTATATTAAAAAATATTTTAAATTTTAAATTTTGTTATATATTTCTATTTATATCTATATAGTTATAGTATAAAAATACACATATATATAATTTTTTATTATCTACACGTAATTTTATTGATTACATATAAGCTTAAATTATATTAAAATTATAATAAAACAATTATAATACAGTTTAATATTTCAATAAAATATAAATTCAACATATATAAAATATATGCTTATTAAAAATATTATTATTTATTGATTTTAATATAGTGTATATGAAGGATTTTAAATTTATATATTATAAAGAATTATAAAAAACATATAATATCTCATTAATATATTAAAATTAATATATAAAAAAGTGCTAATATTTTAATTATACTATACATTTTAAATTATACAAGATATATATTGCAAAAATATAATAGAGTATAATATTCCAAGAATATATAAAGTTTGAATATATAAAAGAAATTGTGTATAATTAAAAATAATTTTATTTAAATTATAATTATATATATATATAATATATATATATATATATATATAATATTATATAATATATATAATAATCTAAAAAACACCAATATTTTCACAATATATATAATGCTTGATTTTAGACTTTTGTGATCCATACTGCTTTTGATAAATTCTTTCGAATTGATCACAACATGAGTTTTTGGTCGAGGTTTCGAACCATCTAATGTGGTTCATCAAACCTCTAATGTGGTTCATCATCAGGGCAATGGTGAAAAAAATCAGTGAGTCAAAATGTTTAATTAGCAAGGAGCCATTACGAAATACTTGTTATGAATTAGTTGTTAAAAAATTAGTTGAATAAATTTATTATTATTTTGTTATGCTTTATTTTAATTTATTAAATTAATAATTAAAATTAAATAATAAAATCAAATTAGTTAGATAAATTAAATAAATATGATAGAGATGAATATTTGTAAATATATAATTAGAAAAAAATTTAATATGTTATTATTAAAATGAATAAATATTCACAATTATATTTAAACAATTATATATTAAAAGATTGGATAATATTTTAATAGGGAGGTCAAAGAGGATATAAATTGCAATATAAAGATAAAAATAATCAATTATTGGTTACTATAATTATTAAAAAAAAATTATGAAAAGAGGGTGAGGATCCAACTTCTTCTTAACTTCCAACCATCATCCCTATTAAGATTAATAGCATATTTTTCAATTTCAATGGCTTCTCAAAGCTTCCTATGATGGAAGTGATCAATCTTGTCGATCACCCAGGAATCCTTGATGCAGACATGGTGATTGGATTTCACTGCATGTTCAACTAAAGTCGATGAATGAGAGCGGTTGTGCTTAATATCTACTGCATGTTCTTGGATTCTCTGGTTAATGGAGCGGCCAATTTCCCCAATGTAAGGAATCCCATAGGAACATGGGATGGAGTAGACCCCTTTCATGTCTTTAGGATTTACAGGGTCTTTAACAGATCTAAGAGAATTTCTGATGGTATTAAGGGGTTTGAAGGTAGTAGAAACTTTGTTCTTTTTTAGGATATGAGAAATCTTATCAGTGGTCCCTTGAATAAAAGGAAGTTGAACACTAGAGATTTTATCATCATGAGAAGGTTTAATCCTTGATTCTTTACAAGCCCTTAGAAAAGCTTTGAGGCCTTGCTACATACTATAGTCGTTATTTTCAAAAACTTTCAGAAGATGAGATTTTTCCTCTTCTAAGTGATTCTCATCAGAAATTCTTAGAGCACGGGTTGCAAGGGTGTTGAGAACCCTGAGTTTTTGTTCTAGAAAATGATGAGAACTGGCATGAAGATATTGTTCAGTGTGTGTTTTCTTGCGAAAAACATGGTGAGAGACAATACCATCATCCATTGTAGAGAGGAGAATAATAAGAAAAGGGAGACATCCATCTACCTCGATTTCCATCGTGAATTTGATGGAGTCAGTTTGGGAATTAAGATGGTTGAGAAACAGATTTAATTTTTCACGACCGTAGGGCCACGCGATATTAGTATCATCAACAAACCTCTTCCATCAGTTGAGGCGGAGTCGAACAGAGGCTAAAGCTTTGCTCTCAAAATCTTCCATGAACAAGTTGGCAACTATAGGGGAAAGAGGAGAACCCATTGCAACCCCACAAGTCTATTCATAGAACTCACCCTGGAAGCTGAAAAATGTAGAGGTAAGGCATAGACCAACCAAGTTGACCGTGTTCTCATTAGTAAAATGATTAATGACATCAATGGCTTCTTTAATAGGGATATTATTATAAAAGAAACAACATCAAAGTTTACTAACAAATCCCCAGGCTCTAGCCTTATATCTTTCAACTCTTTAACATAGGAAGCAGAGTCTTTAACAATGGAATCGGTGCGACCAACAAGAGGTTTGAGTTTTTGAGCTAGGAATTTAGCAAGAAGATAAGTGGGCCTACCTATTGTGTTAACAATAGGTCTCAGGGGGATCCCATCTTTATGAATCTTCAGAAGGCCATAAATTCTGGGGGTGAGAGGGTTGCTTTCAATAAGCTTTTTGTTGAAATGATTAAGAGCATTATTAGATTTTATGGAAAAAACAACTTCTTTAGAAACTTTCTTAATATGATTCTTATTAAGCTTAATGTAACTACCACTGTTATACAAATAGTCATTCATTTTGTTCACATAATCAGGCTTTATCTAAAATAACAACGGCCCCACCTTTATCCGCTCTTAGGATAACAATGTCAGGGTTATCCCTTAGGGCTTTTAGGGCAAGAAACTCACTTTTACGAATGTTGCTTTTAGGAGGCTTTGGTTCCTAAGCACAATAGCACAGAGGTCTCTAATTCCATATTCAATGTTACAAAAAAATGTCCTCAAATGGAATCTTTTTAGGAGTAAGAGAAAAACTAAGCCCTTTATTCAAGAAGCGTAAAACAAATAGATCCAAAATTACAATAGAAAAATTAATAACATTTTTAAAAATGCTCTTTAAATAATATTATTATTATTATTATTATTATATTATTAAAAAGAGTATTTTTATAAGAATTACAACTTTGCTTCTAATATATTTCTCATTTAATTTTTTTTATTAGTGAAATTACTTTTATTAATATTATTTCCAATATTATAATATTCATTTATTATATCATTTCTTTTAAAATAAAACTTATTATTCTCATTATCAAAAATGTCTTCAATAAATGAATTTTTAATCATTTTTAAATTATCACTGTGATGAATTTCTTTAATATTTAACGTTTGAATCATTTTAATGTCATCATCAAAACTTTTTTTCTCCCTATTTAAGTTTTTGAATATCATTAACATCAAAGTTGTTATGTGAATTATTTACGTTTGAAATTAGAGTTGTTAATGGGGGAATGAGAAACGACTTCAAGGATGGTTCAATAGGAGGGGAAATACGGAGGAGGAAGGATGGGTGAATGGGAGTGAAGACGGTCGAATGGGAATGACGGAGATGTCAATGGAAGCGTTGATTGGAAAATGGAAAGAGGAAACGATGAAGGGCTTGTAAGAAATATTTGACATAGAATTCTTATTTTATCTTTTAGGTTTTTGCGATTTTTATAATTGTGTAGATGATTTTCCAGATTCATTTTATATTAAACTTGTTTTGATCTACATTTAGAATCAGTAATGTTGGTTCCTCTTCATTATATGAAAGATTTATGGAAAACTAGTCTTCTTATAAATAGATGTTTGAGATGTATTACCAATTTGAATATTAATTTATATTTTATTATTTTAATTATATCTCATTTTATTTGTTTTTGTTTCATTATTTTAATTATCTTTCATTTTAATTATATTAATACATAAGTTAACCTAGATTTGAAATTTATATAATTAATATACCTTATTATATAGCTAAATTAAAGTTTGTTTATAGTTTCTATTATTTAATTCTATAAATATTGTTAATTTAATATTAAATTATGTTTTATTATGGTCATAATTCATTTATATTTACTTATTTTAATTATATTCCATTTAATTGTATGTTCATTATTATAGAGAGTAATTATAGTTATAATAATATATTATATGGTTTTGAAATTAATTTTTAAACACCTATTTATTATAAAAATTAAAGATTAATTATAATTATGAAATAATGCTATATTTCGATGACAACTAGATTTCAATAAGACAGGGGAAGCGGTGAAATTAGCCGATAAAGTCCCCGAGGAATCACCATCAACAGGTTGAGAGATGTCATTCTCATGAAGCGCAGAAGAACCCTGAACACTGGATTCACTATTGATAAATGATATCTCCTCACTATTGATAAATGATATCTCCTCTTCCCTGTTGACAGATTCTCGAGGAGGAATTTCTGATCTCCCGCTACAAGAATAAGAATTAAAGGATTCACATCCATGATGCTCATTAGAATATTATCTAATTTTTTAATATAATAATATTTAAATATAATTGTTGAATATTATTTATTTTTAATAATAACCTTATTAAATTCATTTTTAATTATATATTTACAAATATCCAATTTTTATTATATTATTAAAATTAATCTAATTAATTTTCAATTCAATATTATTTTAATTAAAAATATTAATAAATTAAAATAAAACATAACAAAATAATAATAAATTTATTTAACTAAATTTGTAACGACTAATTCATAATAGCTATTTCCTAATGGCCAACTCTGAAACATATCTATTCTTGCTATTTAAACATTTTGACTGATTAATTTTTTTCACCATTGTCTTGATGATGAACCACATTAAGCCGACCAAAAACTCATGATGTGATTAATCCAAAAGAATTTATCAAAATATATATAATATTTAGCAATGTTGGTGCCTACTATCAAATACTCTACCTTTTCCAATTTTAATGATAATGTGTGTATCTTTTATAATGCAAGATGTTCTTGTTTGGTTTGGAAAAATTTGGCGCAGGTGACTCGAGGAGCATCTCAAGGAATTTTGTTATTTCTTGAACTACCAAATAGGTGACTAGTCATGCACAAAAGTATTTTATTTTGTTGAATCCGATGAACACAGATAGAAGATGATCTAGCATTCATGATATTACTAGTGTGAATGGGAGTGGTGTATCATCACCACAAGGATAGAAAACGATCTAGCATTCATGATATTACTAGTGTGAATAGGAGTGGTGTATCATCACCAGAAGGACCTATAACTAGTCAAGGAAATCAATCTTCAAGATCTGTAGGGAAATCTCCTAATCATACTTCTCAGCCAGGGCTTCCTAGTGTATATGGAGCTACTGTTGGTCAGCCCCTTGCTAGGCCTATAGTCACTATTGGCACTCCTGTAATGCTTCCTCCGGGACATGCTCCTTATGTTGTTCCAGTTGCTTACCCTATTCCACAACCAACTATGCATAGAAAACTAGAGAGAAGGAGTTGACCACTTTGGACTTCAAATATTCATTTGATAATATGTTTGTTGTCATCGTATCAATTGGAAATGATCCATGTCAACTGATTTGCTAAATGTTGATCAATTGATGTATCATTGCTCAAAATGCACCTTTTCCTGTGTGGTATGCAAGAGATCATTTTCTTCCTCCACTAAGATTGCTAAAGTGGAGGATGTTTATTTTCTTGCAAAGAATGATTTTGATGGGGACACATGTAAGAAATCAACTCGAGTTGCTATTCTTTTATTATTTCCTTTCTTCAGTCAAAATCATAAAAGAGAAAGCCTCTCAATACAACTAGAAATATTATATGATAACTTTTACAATTTGGCTTATAATACACAAAGATGGATATTTCAATAATGTTTCTTTGCATCAACATGATTTGGGATGCTTTGTGCACCTCTCTATTTTTCACTACATCATCAAGGATTGTAGTTGCTTCATGCAACATACTCTCTTTATAAAGGGAATTCAAAATGTGTATAGATAGCAATATCAGTGCATTTCCCACTTTGTACATTCCATCTAGGTGTTTTTAACAACAATTATTATACCAACTATAGAAGATTTATGAGAAACATTCAATTTGTGGAACTGAAAATGCTTGCTTCTCAATATATCTATATAATTTTCATTTTTCTCAACAAAGGCTTCATGAGAATCTTCTCTATTGCAGTATATTACCCTGGCAGGCACAACCAAATTTGTTTTTTTATCATCTAAGTCAATAAGAAAATCTCTCCGTATTCACAAATTTGTAGCAAAATGACCAATCTAAATGCCAGAAAATGTATCCTCTGGTTTTCTATTTCGATGGCAAAATGGATGCATATCTGGAACATATGCTTTCGTCTCCGACGTATTGATATCCCCATTCTTACCATATGTATCTTCACATTGACACTCCGTTCTACTTACTACATCTATTCCATAATAAAAAAGCTAATCAGAATGATGATGAGAATGTGGGTAGGTGCCTAATAAGCATGCGTTATGTTTGAGCCATGATCATCATCAGCTCAAAATAAAAAATAAATCCAACGATGTAGTGGAAGGGTAATATGGTTGCATCACTATGAGCTTTTATGATATTGGGAGGGTCCTTTGCCAATTTGATATTATGTGTCCCTTGAAGGAATCTTACAATTGAACATAAGCCTTGGAAAACTGCTCTAGCACAAACTTGTGCAAAATCCAAACACATATGCAAGTGTCATTGAAAATACTTACAGCATTTCCTTTGCAACATCTAGTGCAAATGCTAGTCTAATAATTAAAAGAGAAAACATCTTCCACTCACACTTTGCACACCGCGTACCATGATCCATTATCTGAAAGCATATCTGTATGTTTAATCCTTTAATACGTATGAGGGGAAAGATAAAAGGATTAAACATATTTTACAATTATATATTTTCTTATTCAATCTTAATATATAATTAATTGGACTTACATATTTATTTATTAGATTAAAAAAATTATTATTTGTTAATTTCTTTGTTTGTTAAGTAATGTAAGTATTGAAATGATTGAATGCATTATTATTATTATTATTAATATTATTATTATTATTATTATCATTTTCTAATTTTAAAGTCATGGTCAAACCAGACATCAAATTTTTAAGTCTATCAATGCATACATACTCTACGCCCTCTCGTTTTGAACCTATAAACTCTTAGGAGGAAACAATACTCAACCATTAGGCCTCACTTAGAGACATTTAATCTATCAAAATCATTTAGAGATCCTACAAAGCTCAAATCACACCAACCCTAAAAAATTTTAACCAATTACCTTTTCACTAAAAAGTGTACTGACAAAAACAACTTATCACCGTCCAATAAGCCTAAAATCATTATTTTAAAATTTATATATAAAATAACATATTTATTTTTATTAATATTATTCAATTCCTTTTTATTAAATATCATAAAATGTTTTTATATAAATATTTGACCTTTTAACCAGAAATGGGCTCATTGGTACTATCTATCGGGCAGATTTCGTATGAACAATTATGAAGATGCAATACATTGACATCTACATGATGTATCGCGAGTTTAAAGTTTTCCTTTCCTTGGAAACTTGTAACTAAATTTTTTGAAGCAAATTTCATGGTGACAATTGTGTTTTCAAAGAAAATGTCGAATGTGCTTTATTGGTTGGTTTGATTTTTTTTTTAAATAGTCTTGATCTGGTTTACATATAAAAATTTAAAATTCAAAAGTAAACTTGATTTTGTTTATTCTATATGCAGAAGTGAGATTTTCCGTTATTTATTTTTAACAAACTTATAGAGTTTACAACACATATGTGGCAAGATCTACAAATTTCATTTAGTTATATTTTGTTGATTTATTTTAAAAAAAAAATTATACAACAACATTTTTGGGTAGTCTTATAACAAAAATATGATAAGATTTACAAATATAGCTATATTTTGTTGATTAATTTCGCCCAGCTTTGTACTATAAGACTGTTAGGTAGTCCATGGAAAATTTTATTGGTTTTGGATTGAGGAAAAAAAAGAGTATACTCTTGCTTACCAATATTTTTAAAAAGGTGTACAAAATTTTATTTGTTTTAAAATGTGTAAAACATTTCTAAATTATGTTTTGATGTTTATTTGAATGTTTGTTCCTATTAAAGTAATGTTGATTTTATTCTAAAGGATTTATGTTGTCTCTTCTACTTCACAAACATGGAGTCTTTATTATCCATTTTCAAATTTTAAGGGAATTTTTTGTATGCATATAATAATAGCCATTGTTATTAGTTATGTACCAAGTCTAAAAACGGTTGGAACTTCTAGTTACATTTTTCACATGGTTTGAAATTGTGTGCATTTTTAGAAGTAGAGATCTAAAAACTGTTGGAACTTCTAGTTACATTCTTCACCTGGTTTGAAATTGTGTGTATTTTTAGAAGTAGAGATCTGTGTATAATATCCATGAGGCTTATTAATAGATGGGTATAATTTTTTTGAAAGAAGTTATCATTTTATTCTTATAAAATTATTTTTTAATTTATTTGACAATAATATAAAAAATATATGTAGAGACAAAAGCTCCCATAAAATTTCTTTTTAATTATTTGTAAATAATCTAAAAAATGTGTGGAGATAGAGGTTAAGGATCTATCAATAAATTAATACTTCTTATTTTTAAATTTTTGTCTGACGATGGGAAGTCTAAGTACATGCTACTACAAATGTTCTTGTTGGAACGACTTTGTCTCTCTCATATTTGAAGCCATTAGGTGACATACTTTAATTATCATTTTCCATTGTTATGGGAAGTCTAAGTACATGCTACTACAAATGTTCTTGTTGGAACGACTTTGTCTCTCTCATATTTGAAGCCATTAGGTGACATACTTTAATTATCATTTTCCATTGTTATGGAAATAGTCTACTATATATTATGAATTTTGTAGTTTAAAACTTAAAAAAAAATCAAATGAAATTATGTGTGTCAGTGCAAGATACTCTTTACAAGGCCCTTATAATAATATTGTTCTATTGTAGTAAAATATTTACAAATAGTATTCATGCCATTTTGTGGCCTTTGGAAGGGAATTGCGAATAATTATGTTATGTTAAATAACATTGATGCATAGAAGACATGTTTTTATTTGCAACCATGTCTACTTCTGAAAATGTTATAGGTGTTATTGCACACACTCAAAACTAAGAATGAAGATGGGGAATTATCTTATGTGCCCCAGGAAATTACTCCTTACTTAGATGAAGCTAGTATAAAAGATGAATTTTGGTCAATGTGAAGAAAAATGAGGGAACTTCCACTTGAATAAGTTGTTGGTAGTGGCATGTTAAGGGGTGCACCTACTCTTGAGGATACTCTTATTGGTGGGACAAAGCGAAAGCCTGGTGAAAGAGACAAAAGAGACAAAGAACATAAGGGTAGAGAAAAGAGAACTTGAATCTAAAAGTGGCCAATCAAGTTTAGACAGAAGTTTACCCAACTTTCAGCTACAATAAATGGTGTTCTTGACAAGTTGTTGGTGTTCTAAACATTCAACAAATATTTTAAAATAAAGTATAAAGAAAAAATAAAAAAAGATTGAAAAGAAAGGAGGTATGGATATTGATTAATAAGGAAATATGTGGGAACAACTCGTTTTATTTGTATTTATGTCCTAGTATAAAGATAACATGAGATATTGTTGTGTGTACCATTACCAAATTAGGAATTTTATACAAAGTAAAACCTCAAAGGTTATGCAATTAAATATAGCATGTCGAAACATTTGTAATGTCAACGAATTAGGTGAATAACATATAAAATTCCTTAATTAAATCATGCATGCTTCTAATTTATTGATAAGGACAAAAGAATTATTATGTCAAAGACCCATGCAATTCATGAATTAAATCATTCTTATGCATTTACAAATGAGGACAGAAGAATACCTATTCTCTCCCACTATTGAGAGGAGCTAAGAAACACACCTATAAATAAGGAAATAAGAATACATATTCTCTCACACCAAGAAGAGGAAAAAATAACCACACTTGAGCCATGAGAGGAAGATATTATAGGAATTTGAATAAAAATATTGTTACTCTTCACTACAACACTTTATATATATATATATAAAGTATAATTGTGTAGGTTGCTTTGGGTTCACAAAGTTGGATAAATTGGTTGAAAACTTAAATAAAGTTGGGGGTGAATCAATTTAGTGCATTCATGTAAATCAATTTATGATTTACTTTAATTTTTATCATTTATTTAACATTTTAAATGAGCAACAATACTTAATATAAAGAGAAAATTTAACATATAAATTATATTCTATGATACCATAAAATCAACACATAAAAACAACAAATATGGACACTAGATATAAGGGGAAACCCATAAAGGGTGAAAACCATGAATTTATTGTTATTATGAAAATTCAAGCTCCTACTTGCTCTATTACATAAAATTTTGGAGGTTGCAACCTCTCTTCTATTTGACATGATACAACTTGTTGGGAAGTTCCTACTCCCATTACATTAATTTTTTCTAGGGTAATACCTATAGGAGGGTCCTACTTCAAATTGATCTACAAGCTATAACTTGCTTGGAAGCTCCTACTTCCACTTCAACAATCCAACATGTTATTTTTCGGGCTATAACCTTAAAAGAGACTACAATCCCCTAATATATACAAGAAACAATGTGTTGGTTTATCTCATCTTTACCTTAACATACCTTCATGTCTGTTGCTACCTCTTCTTCTCCTAAAATTTGTTTCACATATGATCTTCTACCTCTATCTCTTTGTGCGAAGTAACTCATGAACAAGGACTCATAATAACTCAACTCTCCCATGTACTCTATAACTGTTTTTTAGCCTTCCAAAATCACATATTTTATAAAAAAACTTTGTTGGTTGTTATTATTCCACACAAGAATATGAAGTGAATAGTCTTGCCTCTTGCATTCCACCAATTCGTTATACATTTTCATATTTTGAATATTAAAAAAAAAAAAAATCTCCAGCAAATATTATTTTCAGCCACTTGTAATGATTAAATACACCAACACAATGCCAAGGCCATGTAACTTTAGAGGGAAGCATAAGTCCGTGTAACTGAGCATTCATAACTCCAATCACCAGGCATCTCTAAGACTCACAAGCAATTGAGCATTCATATCTCATGACCAACAACATGCCTCTATTTTGCAACCTTATTTTGTGGTTGCAACATACTAATGTCAACATCACTATCTCAAAAAAAATTGCCATTACCTTGAATCAAAACATTTTCCATTGCATTGCATCACAACTTCTTCATGTCACTTATGTTCTACTGTGAAGTTATTATCACCTCTTTACTGGATTAAATCATAATTATTTTGCATTAACATTTCAACATACCTCAACATCACAACACCTCCTCATAAACAAATGGTGACCACACCTTTGTTAAACAAGCATAACAAGAATATGCAACCAATTACACTACATATGCAAGCAACATAAGATCTCCTTTACTTCAGCAACATAAGAGCAATAGTCAAGTAATTCAACGCTCTTTGCAACACACCTTATTACTCTTCAAACATGAAAACCATACCATCACAACATCGTAACATGACATCACAACATAAACATAATAAGCTTGACAACACAAGTATCAACACAAGCATGCTATCAACTTCAGCTTCAACTACGCATACATTAATTAACCATTTTCCATCACCCTTTATTACTCCTTTACCATCATTAAAAATTATATCGACAATCTCCTTCTTTGGCATTGCTAACATCACATTGATCCCCTTGTTCTAAGAATAATTTCTCCATCCTTTTTGTTTACCTCCCATTTTCACATCAATCAAAAAGATTCCAAAGCATGTCAACACTCTCATTCTCTATGTGCAATGACCTCTAAGCTCTTTTTTTTGCTCTTAACTGAGTTCTATCAAGCTAGACCTTAGATGAAAATCTTTGCACGCACCAAAATTGTTGTCATTGATATACATGACTTTTTTTTATGTTGCATTGTCAACTGTTTTATCCAATGCCATCCTTGCCTTTCTATCTTGTCTTGTTTCTCATAATTACACAAATAGTCATTCACATGCAATATCATGGCCAATGAAAAACCGAAACTTAAACTGCATTCTATAAAAGTACATCAATACTTGTACATGGTATCCTCTTGTCTTGATTATGAATGGCTCTTGTTATACATGTGCAACTTCCTTTTTTAAAGATATACTTCTCAATGACAGAATGTTGACTACACGTAAGGTAAAGCTATCCTACGTATCTTTCAGTAGAAAATTGATGTGCAAACAGTATGCCAAACGATTTTCTATTTCCTAACACGGTCATCTATGTGGAATGGAAGTTTAATGCCTCTGCAATTCGCTATGAAGTTGAGTTCAAGCTTCTTAATCTTGGTTCAATTTAGGATTCATCGCTTGTTTGGTTGCTTGTGGTGCCAAGGGAAATGCCAAGAAAACAAAAAAAACATGTCCGATTTTTCCCTTACAGTTGAGCTTTCTAAATTGCCAACACCCTCTACAATATCCATGAGCATGCCCAACATAGTTTGAACCAAAATTAAAATAAGCTCCATGGTCATTTCACTGCACATTCAATCAATTTGTTTGATTGAATGGACTTGAGTCATAGTATTTCAAAGTACAAGGAATATATAAAATAAAATCATGAATCCCATATATCCTCTTCAATGGTAGTACTATAAATGAGTATATAATTGACCATATGAAAATATAATCTAACGTTTCTTAAATGTTGTACCTTTGAAAGCTTGCGCGCTTTCTCTCCCTAGTTCTCTCTCTCCCTCCAATACTAACTAAGGAAAATTCACACAGTATAGTTTTCCAACAGTTTAGTGCTGAAGAACTAGACATACTTCAATTAAATACATCATATAGCTACAGTGCTTCCAAGGATACCTCCCATGGAAGTGTTAAAGCTGAAAATTTCCTTATCTAATCAGCGGTTCTGCTTCATCAATTTGATATTGATGAGTAATGCTTGACACAAGTGGATAATCTAGTTTGGCAATCAGGAGGGAGCTAATTGATAGCAGTACTTTAGATATTGCTAAGGTGAGACTCTTATTATCCTTCGAAATGTCCATGAAAATATGACCACTAGAATCAATGCTACAATGGTAAATTCGAGGTTTGGAAACCACCTTTGGTGGTTTGAAAGGGAAACCAGGTGGAAATGTGATTTCGAAGAGGAAATATCCACCATGATATATTGAACTTGTGGAACTCAAAATGGTGGCAATCCATTGCTAGATATTATCTCCCTTTGAACGACTGGAACAATTTGCACAAGGTTCTGCATTGATCTCTGAAAACTCTTTCTAGATTCTTCTGACTAAGGCGGAGACTAATGTTCTCATCATCCATGACCTGCTACTTCCCATATCACCTATATTCATCATATGTCTTCCTTTGCTTATAGTCAATGGGATTCCACACCTTCACCATTTATGCACCTTTTACATTGCTTTTGATTTGGACAACACCATCAACTCCAATCTTTTGATCACATTAAGACATTTCAGGGATTTTAATTAGATTTGAATGATAACATAAATCTATGGAATCTTTTCCATCTCTCATACGTCTGGCATCTTATCGTATGGAATCTTTTCCATCCCTCATACCTCTGCAATCTTATCGTGATTAATGCTGCTTCTACAAAATTGAAAAACTAAGTCGATTTCTGTTCATGTGAAGCCTCGAGTTCTTTGAATTGTAACACACACTATAAGCATAATTGTTAATGATTTGTACTTTGCATTTAGACTACTTTGGCATATTTAGAATGATAGATATAGTGTCAACACAGTTAAATGATAGCACTTTTATTACGCAGTCCATGCCATGAGTTTGGTATGGGTAGTCTGAGTAACGTCTACTATTCAACTTTTGACAACTACAACATCAAGCCTCTAGCTGGTCTATCTGGCATATTCAACTTTTCTAATTTTGGTTTGTGAACATGCCAATCCATCAACATGGCACACTCATGGTGTGACACATCATAGGTCTGATTTTCTATAAGTGTAACTTAAGTTGTAACACAACTGGTCCACTTCAGGTTTGGGGATGATAGGTAACGTTCTATGGCATCCATGTAACGTTTGTATGTCATGCGAATGAATATGTCTTTGTACATATTAGGTCTAGCATAACTACTTTCTTTACATTCTATCTCTATAACAATGTCATAATGTCCCTATAATCACTTTGAGTGGGTTCCCAACACTGTAACCGCTCCACAATCCTGGTAATTCTTAACAATCATGTATCCCCATAAATGCTTGAATGATTAGAGTAGCATCCAGCCTATGTAATGATTTTTCTCATTGCAGTGTACGTCACCCATTTGCTAGCATTGAAAATAGTCTCGGTTCTATTATGCCAGCTTTGTCATTCACACATGTCTGATTCTCTCCCTTCTCCCTTCTAATGTTTCGAGGGACAATACGCTCACACCAAAAAGATACCCTCATAGTCTATGATATAAACATTTTTAGTTAACTTATCGATTCATGTATTTAAACTTCAAGAATTCTTTGGTCTCTTTGCTACCACAATATCCACATCTTTTTAGTAATACCATATTTTCATTCCGTATATGACAGAAACTTGCACACAACTCTCGCTCTTCATCAAATGGTAGCCACAGCTGAAACCCTAGGCTCTAATACCATGACAGAAAATGAAGAATCTATCAAAGAGCTTATCATTTGCATTATACATAAGATGATTTATGCAAAAGCCCAGCTATTCAATCTATAGGGATTCACCTACTACCATTTACTACCTATCTAAATCCACCGACTATCGTCGACTCCCCGCCGACTACTTCAAACACTGGTCAATCGTCTCTTAGTGATGAAACTCTCCAACAGTGCATCTCACGCTCCACAACTACCCTAGGCACACCCTTAGCGGCTTCACAACAGCGCACTTGAGCTCTAATACCATGACAGAAACTTGCTCACAACTCTCGCTCTTCGTTAAATCGCAGCCACAGCCGAAACCCTCAGCTCTGATACCAACTTATCTGGTATAGATAAGAGTGCCTACAACCAAGTGTCAGCTGGTGAAGGTTGTGCCTACCATGATGCCAGTGTGACCTAGATCACATAGAGTATCAAGTGGAGTGTTGAGAGATAGAAGTGTCAGCAACACTGTATCAGCTGAAAAGAGTTGTGTTGTGTGAAACCAACAACAAAATATGAAAGCCCCCTTGTCAAGTTTTTTTTATATTTATTGTTGTAAGCCTTAGTTGAGACTGAGACTAGTAGACACCTTAAAATTTAGGTAATCCAAATCATGGGACCACTTTGTAACTTCAATCAGCTTGAGCAACGCTGATTCTTCGAAATTTGAATTAGTTGTTGGAGCTCTCTTGCCTGAAGAAGTACGACGGAAATCCAGTATTGAAACAGCTGCATCAGAAGCCATGATAGCTAGAGGACGGTCAAAGGAAAGAGGAGAAAAAAAAAGGGGGTATTCCATATCTAAATTGAAGGGAAAGAAGTGTAAGGCAAAATTTTGGCACTACAATAAAATTGGACACCTGAAGAAAGACTGTTGGAAATGAAAAGAATTTGATAACCCAAAGAAGGAAGTGAATCAGGTCGATTCAGGTATGATAGACGAAGTTTTATCTGCTGAAGAATTATGTATGATAGTTGAAACTTCACTTGAATGTAATTTCTCTTAGGGTTTAGAAAGCAGGTTGTTAGACTCTGGTGTCCACACAAAAATTGGTTTACTTCATATGAAAATGTAAATGGTAGTTCTGTGTTTATGGGTAATAATGTATCATGTCAGACTGCTGGGATGGGAAATATCAGGATTAAAATGTACGATAACACAGTTAAAACATTAACTAGTGTTATACATGTACCTGAATTGAAGAAAAATTTTATTTCTTTGGGAGTTTTAGATTCATATGGTTATAAGTTTACAGGTCAAAATGGTGTGCTGAAAGTATTTAAATGCGCTCTAGTTGTTATGAAAGCAGAAAAGATTAGAAATCTTTACACACTCAAAGGAAGTACTCAGGTCACTGAAGCAATAGTTGCGTCAGAAAAGGAAGAAGTAGGTACTCGTCTATGGCATCAGCGATTGGGTCACATGAGCAAGAAAGGTCTTCAGATATTGATGAAACGTAAATCTCTTCCCAACCTGAAATCTTTGAAGTTAGATTTTTGTAAACATTGCTTGTATGGAAAACAGTGTAAATAGGGATTTAAAACTGGAAATCATAATAGTAAAGATATTTTGGACTATATTCATTCTGATATGTGGAGACCGTCTCCTGTTGTATCATATGGAGGTGCTCTTTTATTTTTTAACGTTTATTGATGATTTCTCTCGTAAATTTTGGGTATTTATGCTAAAAAGGAAAGTTGATGTATTCAATGTCTTTAAACAATTTAAAGCAATGGTAGAGAAAAGAACAGACAAATCAATTAAATGTTTAAGAACTAACAATGGTGGTGAATTTACTTCAATAGAATTTGAACAATATTGTAAGGATAAGGGAATTATTAGACACAAAATTGTTGTTTATGCTCCTCAGAAAAATAGTGTTGCTGAACGTATGAATCGAACTCTTATGGAAAGAGCCAAAAGCATGGTCAGCAATGCTAACTTGCAAAAGGAGTTGTGGGCAGAAGCAATGTCCACTAGTTATTTAGTTAACAGATCACCTTCAGTAGTAATTAACTGTAGAAGTCCTGAAGAAGTTTGGATAGGTTAGTCTTGTGATTATTCACATTTGAGGATATTTGGCTATGAGGCTTATTCTCTTATTCCTAAAAATCAGCGTTCAAAATTAAATCCAAAATTGAAATGTTATGTCTTTGTTGGGTATGACTATGCAGTGAAAGGATACAAGTTGTGGGATCATGTATTGCGGAAGATAGTCATTAGAAGAGATGTAACATTTTATGAATCTTCTCTTTTAAAATCAAATGTTTAAAGAATTGAACAGGAATAGGTATCGCCAAATCAACAATTTCAGTTCGAGGCTAGACCTTTCGGTGACAGTCAAAAGGAAGGAGAGACTTATGGAGAAAAAGGTGTTGAAGATACAAAGGAAGCTATTGAAGTTTCTGAACTAGTTCAAGTTTATGAAACAGTTCAGCAACCAGTCACTCTAAGAAGTTCTATAAGCGAAAGAAAAAATCCCAAAAGGTATGAAGATTCTGCTTCATCTTTTGCTTTGATTACTGAGATGGGGAACCTTTTTGCTATCAAGAAGCAATAGATGATACACATAGAGAAAAAAGGAAAATGGCTATGAAAGAAGAAATCGATTCCTTAGCTAAAAACAATACCTGGGATCTTGTAGAACTTCCTGAAGGGAGAATTGTTGTTGGATGCAAGTGGGTCTTCAAACTAAAATGGAATGTTGATGGAAGTATCGAAAGGTGTAAGGTGAGACTGGTAGCAAAAGGATATTCTCAGGTTGAAGGTATCGACTTTCATGAGATTTTTTCTCCAGTTGTAAAACTTGTTTCTATTCATACTGTGTTGGCACTAACTGCATTACATAACCTTGAGTTAGAACAATTAGATGTTAAAACGACAAGAAGTTTTTGTACAAGGTCGCAGTAGAAGATTAGTTTGCAAGCTCGGGAAATCATTGTATGGTCTGAGGAAGTCTCCCAAACAATGGTACAAGAAGTTTGATTCCATCATGGTGAGCCAAAACTTTATTAGAAGTGAGTATGATCATTGTGTATACTTCAAAAGTTTCAATATGTATTCTTAGCTTTGTATGTTGATGATATGCTTATTGCAAGAAAAAGCATGGAAGAGATCAACAGGTTAAAGGCTCAGCTCTCTAGGAAGTTTGATATGAAGGATCTTGGAGTAGCAAAACATATCTTGGGCATGGAGATACACAAAGACAGGGAAAATGGTAAGCTTTGGTTATCACAACATAAGTACATGGAGAAAGTACTTGAAAGGTTATGTATGAACAATCTGAAACCTGTTAATGTTCCATTAGCTTCCCATTTTAAGCTTTCTTCAGTTTTGAGTCCTAGAACTGATGAAGAAATGTAGTATATGTCTCATGCACCATATGAAAATGCTGGAGGCAACTTAATGTATGCAATGGTATCTACAAGACCTGACATTTCACATGCAGTTGGAGTTGTCAGCAGGTTCATGGAAAATCCATGTGAAGAACATTGGCGAGCAGTGAAATGAGTGCTTCGATATCTAAGAGGCATGAGTGACGATCGCATCATCTTTAGTGGTAGTGAAGGATCAATCTGTGGATATGTAGATGTTGATTATGCAAGTGATTTGGACAAAAGAAGATCTACTACAGGTTATGTCTTTACTCTTGCAGGTGGAGCAATTAGTTGGATGTTAAAGCTTCAAGAGACAATTGCATTGTCCACTACCGAAGCAGAATATATAGTTGCTTCAGATGCCAGTAAAGAAGAAATCTGGTTAAAGGGTCTACTTGATGAGATTAGAAGGACGCAAGAGAAAATGAATGCACTTTGTGACAGTGAAAGTGCTATTCACTTGGCTACAAATCCTTCTTAGCATAATAGAACCAAGAACATTGATGTAAGGTATCATTTTCTGAGACATGTGATCGATGGCGGAAAAGTAGCTCTTCAAAAGGTCCATACACGAGAGAATTGTGCAGACATATTCACAAATCTAGTTACAGTAGAGAAGTTGCGATGGTGTTTGGCTTCTCTTTGCTTAAAAAAAATATGATGAATGGGCATGGGCAAGGGATTAGCAAAATTTTTGTCAAGGTGGAGTTTGTTGGAAGTTTGACAACTAATTATGTAAATTTGGGTAACTCATTATGTTAATTAGTAACAAGTTAGTTTTATACCTCAACATCGGTTATGTAACTAAGGAGGCTCATATAAAACTGATGGATTCCTGAACTATTGTAAGGAGAATCATTATTGATTGAATAGAGATTCCAATCCCTTGCCTCATGGATGTTTCCTTGACACTCTGTCAGGGTTTTACCAGGTAAATCCTTGTGTTATTACTTGTTTGTTTGCATTCAGTTTTCCAGTCAGTTCTATTCTTTTCTTGGTTAATTTATATCTGCAAATGTTTTCTTTCTTTACTCATTCACCTATTCAACCTACAGTGGAGGAGCTTCCTTGAGATGCAGCAAGTAAAGGCTAGTAGAATCTACAACTCTGGACAAGCATGTGGCAAAATCCATGAATGATTGGAAATTCCAGTAACTGTCATTAGTGGTGTAAGCAGAAGAGGCTGGACAAAGTAGTCTAGTAGAGCATTGCTGGAATAGGGTTGGTTGAGTTGTGAGATAGAGTGATTTGGTCTGTTGGCATGGCATAGATACACGTTGAAGAATTGTTTTAGTGAGGCGGCAACAACGAAGGCCCATATTGGTTGTGAAGGAGTACATTGCAAGGCCTAGACTACGTTGGTGCATACTAGAGTCCAGAAGTACAGAAGCTAGGTGTTGGATCTGTCAAAAGAATAAATCTTGTGTTGATGTTCTGTGGAGCTCATGAAGCGCATTGGTGATTCACTATTCTTGTGAATTTGATTGTGCATTTCATCACTGCTTGGAGAGCGCTACTCCACCTAAAAACGTTGTTCGATAATACTATTGGGAAGAGGAAGAAGAGGAGCCGTGAGTAAGAGGATATGACTTGATCTGAATGGGATCCATGAAGAATTATCAAGTACCATGACTGTATCAAAACAAGACGGACTTCGAATTTATTAACACAGAGCAATTAGGAAGACCTCTGGATAGTGGCAGATTGTAGCCAGCAAGGAACAACGAGAACCTCGGTCAAAGTGTGCTGACCAAGGCTCATGGAGTCTGCGCAGGAGGTAAAACTGGCACTTGGGAAGCCTGGATCGGGAAACAAAGGCCATTTCTGATGTGCGATTAGTGCTTAGCGCTAATGCGCTAATCGCGCATCGCTAGGCAAAACCCTTTGAGAAGGAAATGCCTTGAGCGCTCGGTCGCATGGGAAGTTGGGAAACCATGGGGAAAGTGCTAAGGCGAAAGGCGGGACCCGCGATCCAAAACCGGTATTATATCGGGGGTACCCTTACGCCGTAAGCAGATTTGGCTGAAACCAACTGATTCCATTCATCGCACGACACGTGTCTAGCAGATGAGATAGAAAACAACGACTCATCACGCACTAACAGTCGAGCAAGTCAACCGCGTGAAATTAGCGAATAACGTAGGATCTGGGTTCTCTAGATCTAACAGTGGAGATTGTGCCCGACGGAGAAACTGGATTTAACAGGGGAATTAAGCCGTGGCATAAAGAAGTTTGAATTCTGATTTGATCGATGAGTTGGCGAATGAGCCACTCCACAGTGTAACTAGATTATCAAACCGTTGAGGTAGAGCTAGCACAATTTGCAAGTGGAAAAGTGGCCACTCCCTGTAAGCCATTGACGATGACGTAGAGGCAGGGAACTCCAAGCGAACAACAGAAGGTGAAACGAAGGGGTGGAAGAGGAATCGAATAGTCAAGGATAGATCAACTTTAATCCATGAATAGACAGAGAAGAAAACGCACAGGGAAAACCAGACGAAGACATAGAAAGCGAGAGCAAAGAAAAGATAGTGAAGCAAGAAGTAGAAAACAGAGGGCTGAGCTAACCTAAGGCATTATCGAGCAGAAAAAAATGTTGAGTGGTTCAAGCAATCCCTGAAAGGATCCGTCGAGAATTGAGCACCACATGGGGCTTCTCCCATTAAATACCAGAGAGGTCAACACTTGGAAAGGAAAAGAGTCTGTGCACTCTAGTGGCTTGGGGGATCCAAGAACCACCCTGCTAGGCATTGTTCTATTTTAGGAGACTCAAATTGAGCTCCTCATTGTAAATCTCTGCTTTAAAGACACAATAAAAGAAGGTCGTCACTGAAAGCTAGACCGGAGATGTAGCCCTGGAGGATAGGGTGAACTCCTTATTAATTGTTGTGTTATTGCATTTGCTTATTGTGTTTCTCTTACTATTTTCCATTTTCTAGTGTCTATGTATTTTGCAATCTAATCGATCCATTCCCTAAAATAACATAGACACACACTAGCACATGAGTCTGTAATACCTTCATTTAATAATTCTTTAACTGAGATCACTCAAGAGTGATTTTCAGATCAAGTGGTATCAGAGCTTTAGGCTATTAAGGTTAGAGAAAGTTGTGTTTATTGAAAAGTGTGCAACAAGAAATGCTTGTTGAGAATGCAACAAGATGATGGAGCTTAGTGGAAAGGAGTCGCCTTCACTAAGTGGTCCC
>APFE031052689.1:101044-113578 GCA_000404065.3 Pinus taeda
CCCGCAGGCAAGTTTTGGCGCAAAGTCTATTTTTAGACTATGTCTATTTTTAGACATATGGATCATGGTCTATGAGTTGCAGGATGCTATTTGTGGATGATTGGTCAAGTTGGTAAAAATAGATGGACTTCTATTTTTAGACAACAGCGGAGGAACTGCTAAGTCTAAAAATAGAACAGTCGAATATTATTAGCCCTTAATAATATTTGGACTCTAAACTTTATCTTATTCTCTTGGAGCACTTCAGTTGGAGCTACAGATGTGGCACATGCAACTGCCTGAAGGAATCATGTGGTTACCTATGGTTTGACTGAGCTATTACATGGAGGACTTCAGTTAGGACTTCAGTGATTGAGTTCTGTGGAGTTAGATGAGCAATTAATGGAGTTGTGTTCAGTTTGACTTAGTTGAACTAGTTGTATTTAGTCTAACTGATCAATAGACTAAGTGTTGAGCGGTGTGAATTAGTTATTAATTAATTCACTAATTATTAACTCATAAAGCCACTGAAGAATACATCAGTTAACTCAGTGCATGGACAATTTAGTGGAGATAGGTGTTAGAGGTAAGTGAAAGGGTGAGCTGTGACTATCAGTTGTGCATGAGATTTGCACATGCAATGGATTGAGTAATGCCAATGGGGCGAAATTGTAGCTTGTGCTCACGTGATTTTTCCAAGTAAATATGAGTTTGCTTGAGCCATTATCATTCATTCTCTTGTAGGATTGTGCAGTGTAGGCAGGCAAGCAGTGGGGAAGATTTGGAGATCAGATCTGAGCTGTATTGTGTGTAACAGATGGAGATAGTACTGAGTACTTGTGAGGAGTATTGTACTATGTATTGTTACATGTTCTGAATCAATATAATATATAGATAGTTGGGGTTTTTAGCGAGATGCTTTCCCCAGGAAAATACTGTGTTGATATGTGTGATTGATGCTTCTATGTGCGCATATTATTGTTTTTTCTTCCGTAAATTGATGATCAACGTAGAGGAGGTTATGTATTATGCATGTATTCCGCAATAGTGTATAATCGGGATAATCTCTGTGAATATGTATCATATTATTTTTAAATTTCTACATGGTGTTAGAGCTGGTTGATTTGTAGGAAAAGTTCTACAGGATATCAAAGCGAGGATTGATCATCATATCTATTATTCAGAAAGTGTTTACATTTTATTTCTTCAGGCAGAGTCTATAATCAGGTCAGGTAGACTCTAGATTCATCCTTCTTTTGGAAGGTGAGACATCCGGTGAATGCCCATACAGTCGATCTCTGTACAAGAAATACTTTGTTCTCACGAATTCTAGATCAGAAGTGGTTGAGTTTTGAGCTGGTGGAATTCAAATTTGCAGCACTGTTTTCTTGGTGTCAAAGTTGAAATGTCTTTCAACGGATTGCGATTAGAGTATGCCCTTGAGGGAAGCTTGAACTATATTGCATGGAAGGACAGGATGGAGGTGGTGTTAGATGATAATGGGTTGAAGGAGTTCATAGATGTGGATGTCCCAAAACCTATTGATGCTACTCAAGTCGGGGATTGGAAAAAGAAGAGAGCAAAGCGTCGAAGGATTCTATTGGAGGGCGTGAGGGATCACATTGTGTCTAGCCTCCATGGAAAGGCTTCTCCATATTTGATGTGGAAAGCATTGACAGATCTATACCAAAGCAAGAGCGACCAGAGGAAGTTAGTGCTCAAGGATAAACTCAGAAACATTAGGTGTGAGAATGGAGACAATATGCCCTATTATCTCACGAAGTTCATCCAATGTTGAGATGAGCTGGGAAGTGTGGGGGTAACTGTTGAGGGTGAGGATATGGTGATTCTAGCTCTCCTTGGCCTTCCTAAGAGTTGGCATAGCTACCAGGACTCGGTGAATGGAAGGGACAAATTGCCAGGATGGGAGAGAATTTGGTTAGATCTTGTGCAAGAGGAGATTAGACGGTGCACCAGAGACAGTTCTTCATCTATGCATGATGAGGAGAACTGTGCCTTACCGAGTAAGGCGAAGAAGGGGAAGCGGAAGGTTTCTCTTTCCAAATCCAGTTCTTCCAATGATGGGAAGAAGGTTGACAAGTCGAAGGTGAGATGCTTTCGTTGTCATGAGTTGGGCCATTATGCTACTAATTGCCCAAAGAAGAAGTCCAAAAAGGGATCCGAGGAAGGATCTGAAGGTGAGGCACTTGCTTCACAGTTTGAGTTGGATTTCACACTCTTCGCATGCATGGTTTCATCCATGATGGGAAGTGGTTGGTTTCTTGACAGTGGAGCTTCTTTCTACATGACCGGTGACAAAAGTTCGTTTAGTACTTTGGAGGAGAAAGATCTCCAGATAATCATAGGGATGGGTAATGATGAGAAGTATAGTGTCTCAGGTGTAGGCACGGTTATTTTTCAGAGGGAGCATGGAGCTCACCTTACCTTGACCGATGTCAAGTATGTACCAGGACTGAAGAGAAACTTGGTGTCGATCACGATGTTGGAAGACAAGGGATATGATATTGACTTCAGCGAGGGAAAGTTTTCCTGTGGAGTAAGACAACTAGAGAAACCCGGAAGATAGGGGTTCGGGTCAAGAACCTGTATGCTCTTGAGGTTCAAGATGCATGCAAAGCCTTGAGCAGCAAGGCAACTGATGGAGACTTGGTGGTTGAGAGGGAGGGCATATTACCTCTCAACATGCAGAGCTAGAAGAAGTCTCAGACAATTGTGAAGGAGCCACGATTGGTGCAGCAGCTTGAGGAGGTTGTGGAGCAGCCACAACAAGGGAAGCTGAGTGGAGATCGAGTAGAGACATCTACTCATGCAGAGACCTCTAGTAGGGGGAAACTTCGAGCCAGGTGCGCTGAGGGATCACATGCAGCCATACCTCCAGGTAGGAGGTGGGGCAATATAGAGTGATCATCCAAAGGAGGAGGGGTAGGATCCTTGAGGTACCCAACCGCTTGGATGAGACCTTGCTACGGGAGCCCCGATGTGGAGTAGAAGGAACTGACTGATTGGGTAGAGATAGATGCAGATGGAGTGGCAGAGAGAGCGACAGTACAGGGAATCCCAGGACGGCGCATAGCATGCAGACTGCAGCAATGCGAGAGGCACAAGTGTTTTGCACAGTGCTAGGTTGCATAGAGAGGTGTGCAATGGTGTGAGATGCATGAAGATGTTGCAGTAGCGCAGATGTTAGAGAGGGAGCACTTGTTAGCAGCAGGTAGAGATTCACCATCAGAGTATGTTCCTAGCCCAACAGAGTGGTCAGTTGGGAGTGTTTTTTTGTTCCAAGTGTTGTTGGAGCAAAGTGGATCGGGTAGATGTGTTGCATGCAAAACATTCTAGAGTTACAAGATCGGGTTTGAGAGGAAGCCTTTCTTGTTGACAGGGTGTTGAAAAGTGTGCAACAAGAAACGCTTGTTGAGAATGCAACAAGATAATGGAGCTTAGTGGAATGGAGTCGCCTTCACTAAGTGGTCCCGCAGGAAAGTTTTGGCGCAAAGTCTATTTTTAGACTATGTCTATTTTTAGACATATGGATCATGGTCTATGAGCTGCATGATGCTATTTGTGGATGATTGGTCAAGTTGGTAAAAATAGATGGACTTCTATTTTTAGACAACAACGGAGACACTGCCAAGTCTAAAAATAGAACAGTCGAATATTATTAGCCCTTAATAATATTTGGACTCTAAACTTTATCTTATTCTCTTGGAGCACTTCAGTTGGAGCTACAGATGTGGCACATGCAACTGCCTGAAGGAATCACATGGTTACCTATGGGTTGACTGGGCTATTGCATGGAGGACTTCAGTTAGGACTTCAGTGATTGAGTTTTGTGGAGTTAGATGAGCAGTTAATGGAGTTGTGTTCAGTTTTACTTAGTTGAAATAGTTGTATTTAGTCTAACTGATCAATAGACTAAGTGTTCAGTGGTGTGAATTAGTTATTAGTTAATTCACTAATTATTATCTCATAAATCAACTAAAGAATACATTAGTTAACTCAGTGCATGGACAATTCAGTGGAGACAGGTGTTAGAGGTAAGTGAAAGGGTGAGTTGTGACTATCAGTTGTGCATGAGATTTGCACATGCAATGGATTGAGTAATTCCAATGAGGCCAAGGGAAATTTTATTTTGTGCTCACATGATTTTGCCAAGTAAATACGATTTTTCTTCAGCCATTATCATTCATTCTCTTGCAGGATTGCACAGTGGAGGAAGGCAAGTAGCGGGGGAGATTTGGAGATTAGATCTGAGATGTATTGTGTGTAACGGGTGGAGATAGTACTGAGTACTTGTGAGGAGTATTGTACTATGTATTATGACATGTTCTCAATCAATATAATATATAGATAGTTGGGGTTTTTAGCGAGATTCTTTCCCCGGGAAAATGCTATGTTGATATGTGTGATTGATGCTTCTATGTGCACATGTTATTGTTTCTGCTTCTATAAATTGATGATCAACGTAGAGGAGGTTATGTATTATGCATATATTCCGCAATAGTGTATAATCGGGATAATCTCTGTGAATATGTGTCATATTATTCATAAATTTCTACAGTGTTGGTTTAGCTATTGAATGCTAAAAAGATCAAAGCTCAAATTAGGAGAAGGAGAGTTGGTCGAAACTAATCCTGAAATTGAGAGAGTCTATCCTCGGAAGACAATGTCAGAGGAAGGTTCTATGGGGCCAGACCCTTAATTCATAGATAGTTTCCAAGCCATAAAGTCCATGGTAGAAGAGATGCATAGGGACTTTAGAAAACATAATGATGAAGATTCATCAGGATCTAAGCAAGACAAAGGAGAAGATGAGTCACATTCCCATGACCACTCAAAAGGCAAAGGGAAAGAGGAAAGCTTTCTCACACCTCCTGATAGCCCTAAAAAGAAAGCATCTTTGATCAAACTAGATGTTAAATTTGATCTACCTATATATGATTGAGAGTTGAATGCAAAAAAGCTGGACAATTGGATTAGACAAATTGATGTTTATTTCAGAGTGCAGAATATCGACTTAGACAAGAGTAAGATTCAGTTCGCAAGCCTATGCCTTGGAGGCATTGCCTTGGTTTGGTGGGAAGGAAAAATCCAAGCTGACATGAATATACATGGTAAGACCATCTTTGTCTAAAGTGAATTTGTTTCTGAAATCAAAAAGCAGTTCTATCCATTGGCCTACATGCAGCAAGCCATGATGAGTTGGCAAAATCTTCAACAGTTGAAAGGGAAAAGTGTGCAAGGGTGCACTCAAGAATTTAGAAAGAGAGCATTGATTCTAGGAATCTCATTAGACTCACCTGAGACTCTGCTGAAGTACATTGGTGGTCTACACAGTTACATGAGGCATACTATCCTCATGTTTAATCCCACTAGTATAGATGAGGTATTTGTACAAGCTACTCATCTAGAAGCTAGAGGAAAGAATGGAAGTCCAGAAGTTGGGGGAACATCCCAACCCACTGCAAGCAAGAATAAGGAGAAATTAAAGTAGAAGTGGAAAGCAAGGAGAGCTAACACTACACAAAAAAACAAGGCTTCATGCACTCACTGTAAAAAGGATGGGCATGATGATGAGCATTGTTGGATTTTGCATCCAGAGCTGAGACCTAAGAAGTTCGAGGGCAAGAAGAAGAAGACTACTACAGCTATTCAGAAAGATTTGGGGTCAGACTCGGGAGATGAAACAACCATTGCAGCCACAGGTACAAGAGGTAAGAATTCTGAATCATCTACTAGTAATTCTACACAATCTACTACTAATGAAGAAAATGAGAGAAAAAGGCATGAGCTTTTCCATATTCGAGTTCATTTCCAAACATCAAAAGATTGAAACTTTGTTTGATAGTGGCTCACAAGTAAATTTAATTTCTGAAGCAATTGTAAAGAAGTTGGAATTAAAAACTACACCTCACAAGAAACCATACCCATTAGGATGGTTAAATGATAAATCACAACTAAAAGTGACTAGACAGTGAAACTCAAGTTTTCTTTTGGGTCAGCATTTGTAGATGAGATTGAGTTAGACGTAATTCCTTTGGATATATGTGGAATTGTTTTAGGAAGTCCTTAATTGTATGATAGGAAAGCTATTTTCTATAGAGTTGAGAACAAGTATCTACTTGTTAAATATGGAATCGAATACTTTGTAAGAGCTCATAAGCTCAAGAATAATTATACTCTCATAAACTTAGGGAAGATGAAAAGAATGATAAATTCATGCAAACAATTCTTACTGATCGTTGTAAAGAAAAAGAAACTTGATAAAACCAATGTATTTGAGGGTTGTAATGCTAAACAACAAGCTGATTTAGAAAAGGTTGTTTCAGAGTATGATATCTTGTTTCAAGAACCTAAAGGTCTGCAACCCAAGAAAGAAATAGTACATGATATTATTTTGTAGCAAGATGCTCCATTGCCTAACATTGGAATGTACAGGTTGTCCACTTTAGAGAATGCTGAAATCAAGAAGCAAGTGCAGGAGTTTCTCGAGAAAGGGTTCATCAGACCTAGCACATCACCATGTGGGTCACCAATCGTTTTGGTAAGAAAGAAAGATGGCTCGTGGAGAATGTGCATTGATTACCGAGCACTGAATAAGATAACAAAAATCGTTATTCCCTTCCTCGCATAGATGATCTTTTAGATCAATTGGAAGACGTTGTTTGTTTCTCCAAGCTAGACTTGCACAGTGGATACCATCAGGTCAGAGTTGTAGAACAAGATGCATGGAAGACTGCTTTCAAAACAAAGAAAGGATTGTATGAGTGGCTGGTTATGCCTTTTGGCTTAACTAATGCTCTTGCTACTTTCATGAGATTAATGAATGATGTACTCAGACCTTTTCTTGATGATTTTGTTATTGTGTATCTAGATGACATTCTGATTTTTAGCAAAATGTGGGAAGAACACTTAAATCATGTTAAGCAGACACTAGATGTTTTGAAAAGAGAAAAAAATCATGTTAAACTTTCAAAATGTGAATTTGGAAAAACATCTCTGAATTATTTGGGTCATATAGTAGGGGGTGGTGAATTGAAGATAGATCCCTCTAAGCTGGCATCCATTGTAAAGTAGCCTTAACCCAAATCTTCTACAGAAGTTAGAAGCTTCTTAGGAGCAGCACAATATTGGAGGAAGTTCATTTCTAATTTTTCCTTAATTGCAACTCCCTTACATGTTTTAATAGGATTGAACAAGGTGTTTCAGTGGGGAGGCAAATGGCAAAAAGCCTTCAACACCTTGAAAGAAAAGATTAGTACAACACCTATACTAGCACTGCTTGATCTTCAAAGACCATTTGAGATCCAAATAGATGCTAGTGACTATGCCATGGGAGCAATGTTGACATAGCACGGTAAACCCATGTGTTATCATTCTGAGACTTTTAATCCTATAGTAGTTAACTATCCTACATATGATAAAGAATTGTATGCATTAGTTCAAAGTGTGAAAAAGTGGAAATATTACTTAATGGGCAAAGGGACAGTAATACGTACCGATCATCAACCACTTCAATATCTACACTCCAAAACTAAGTTGCAGCAATCAGGGCACTAAAGATGGATCGGTTTTCTACAACATTTTCATTTAGTCATCAGATATAAAAAGGGCATACATAATAAAGTTGTAGACATGTTATCTAGACCTATTATAAATGCATCTACTTACTTAAGCATAATTTTGTGCTACATGAAAGCTACATTGAAAAATATGCTCAAGATATAGACTTTAAAGATGTATATGCAATTTTAAGTCAAGGCAAACACGTAGAACAATTGGATTATCATATAAAGGACCGACTCTTATACCATTGTGGGAAGTTATGCATTCCACAAACTGAGAGAGTAAAGATAATTAGAGAAGCACACACTTCTCTGATATCAGGTCACTTTGGGGTAAGTAAAACAGTTGCACAACTGCGAAGATTTTGTTATTGGCAAAAAATGAATGAGACAGTTTCTAGATATGTAAGAGGGTGTACTATGTGTGCTAAAAGCAAGCTTGGCAACAGAAAACTAGGCTTGTACACTCCATTACCAATTCCTTCTCACCCTTGGGAAAGTGTTTCCATGGATTTTGTTGGAGGACTGCCTAAATCTAGGAAAAGTCATGATTATTTATATGTTGTTGTGGATAGGTTCAGCAAAATGTGTATTTTGATACCTTGTAATAAACAGATTACAATTGAACAAACTGCAAAACTATTTTTTTAACATGTATGGGTTCATTTTGGATTAACCACTTCCATTGTATCTAATTGAGACACCCGATTTGTGGGGAATTTTTGGTCAAGTCTGTGGGAACTGATGGACACCAAACCAAAGAAAAGTGTAGCTTTTCATCCACAAACTGATGGCCGAACAGAAGTAGTCAACAAGACAATGATCCAGTTTCTCAGAGGATATTGCAGCAAACATCCTAAGATTTGGGATGAACATTTGTGTTATGTGTAGCATGCTTACAATAGAGAAAAACATTCTTCTACACAGAGATCTCATTTTGAGACCTGTTTTGGGTTCACACCAAGGTCTCCTCTCGAATTTGTCTTTGGTAAAGATACCACAGTTGAGGGACACAGTGATGTGGACAGGGAAACTAGGTTCATTGAATAGATCTAAGAGATCCACTAGGCAGTACAGGAACAGTTGGGAAAGAGCCAAGCTAAATACAAGGCAAGGCATGACAAGCATTGGATGGAGCATAGTTTCCAAGTTGGTGACCAAGTCTAGTTGTATATCAGCAAGGACAAAATGCAAGGTGAAGGTAAAAAGCTAAAGCCTATCAGGTATGGACCCTTCAAGATACTTGAGAAGATTGGTGAAAATGCTTTTCGCCTTGATCTACCAGCTTACATGCACATCTACTCAATCGTAAATGAAGATTGCTCGAGATTTTTTGAACCCTCTCTAATTGAGGATCTCGAAGAGCAGAGCCAATTGCCTTCTATTGATGACTTGCTACTTGAATATCTTAATGAATTGAAGGAAGACACAGTTCTAGACAGGAAGGTGAGGACGACGTGCAGAGGAGATGTTGAGTAACTTAGAGTAGGGCTCAAGGGTTCAAAGCCAAGTAGTACAAAGTGGATAGAGATTGGAAAAGTGATACAATTGTACCCTCACTTAGTCGATGCTTGAAAACCAACTTTTGGTGGTCCAAAATCTTTTTTAGTGAGAAGGTTGTGATCCGAATGGGATCCATGAAGAATTATCAACTACCATGACTGTATCAAAATAGGACAGACTTCAAACTTATGAACATAGAGCGATCAGGAAGACCTCTAGGCAGTGGCAGATTGCAGCCAGCAAGGAACAACGAGGACCTTGGTCAAAGCGCGCTGACTGAGGCCCATGGATTCCATGCAGGAGGCCAAACTAGCACTTGGGAAGCACGGATCGGAAAATGGAGGCCATTTATGATGCCCAATTAGCACCACTGGGCAAAACCCCTCAAGAAGGAAAGGCCTCGAGCACTCAGTCACATGGCAAGCTGGGAAACTGTGGGCAAAGCGCTAAGGTGAAAGGCAAGACCCGCACTCCAAAACTGGTGGTATATCAGGGGCACCCTTGGGCAATAAGTGGATTTCACTGAAACCGAGCGATTTCATTCATCACATGACATGTGTCCAGTGGATGAGGGAGAAAACCACTTCTCATCACGCGCTAACGGTTGAGCAAGTCAACCATGCGAAATGAGCGAATAACGTAGGATCTGGGGGCTCCAGATTTGATGGTGAAGATTGCACTTGATGGAGAAACCAAATTTGACAGGGGAATTAAGCCGTGGCATAAAGAAGTTTGAAGTCTTATTTGATCGTTGAGTTAGCAGATGAGTCACTCCACAGTGTAACTGGATTATCGAACCATCGAGGCAGAGCTGGTGTAGTTCGTAAGAGGACAAGTAGCCACTCCCTATAAGCCATTAACGATGATGCAGAGGCAAGGAACTCCAAGCGAATAGCAGCAGGTGAACCGAAGGGGCGGAAGAGGAATCGAATAGTCAAGGATAGATTGGCTTTAAGCCATGAATAGATAGAGAACAGAACACGTGGGAAAAACCAGATGAAGACAGAGAAAGCGAGAGCAAAGAAAAGGTAGTGAAGCAAGAAGCAGAAAACAGAGGGCTGAGCTGACCTAAGGCATTATCGAGCAGACAGAAAGCTTGAGAGGTTCAAGCAATCCCTGAGAGGATCTTTCAGGAATTGAGTTGGGCTTCTCCCATTAAAGACTAGAGAGGTCAAGACTTGGAAAGGAAAAGAGTCTGTGCACTCTAGTGGCTTGGGGGATCCAAGAACCACCCTACCAAGCATTGTTCTGTTTCAAGAGACTCAAATTGAGCTCCTCATTGTAAATCTTTGCTTTAAAGACACAATAAAAGAAGGCCGCCACTGAAAGCTGGACCAAAGATGTAGCCCTAGAGGATAGGGTGAACTCCTTATTAATTGTTTTGTTCTTGCATTTACTTACTGTGTTTCTCTTATTGTTTTCTGTTTTCCAGTGTCTGTGTATTTTGCAATCTAATCGATTCGTTGCCTAAAATAACATAGACACACACTAGCACATGAGTTTGTAACACCTTCATATAATAATTCTTTAACTGAGATCACTCAAGAGTGATTTTCTGATCATGACTCATTCTGCATAGTGTTATTGGAGCATGTTAAAGAGATTTTGTTGCTGAAAAAGGAGTGTGAGGGCATTTGTGCACTTGGAGAGGAGTTGTGTGCCCTGGCTAGCTCGACAAGTTTTCATTCAATTCCTAGAAGCAGTAGGCAAGCCTAACGACCATGAAGTTAGAATCGTCCCATTCATTTTTCATTGGACCCATGGGAAATCGAGATCTCTTATTGCATCGATTTTTTTGAACAATTTTACCTTTTCAATTTTATATGGAATATGTTTGTGGTTTCGAGTAGGAGTTGAATTCTGGGTGGAGAAGTGTGATAGATCTTCTATGTGAAGAGGTGGAGGTGGACGTTGGATAGTGGCAGAATATTTTTTTCCCACTGAATCTGTGGTTGAAATCTACGAGTTTTGTTGTTGTGACTAAAGAATTTTCTAAGGTGCGTTTAGATAGAGAGCATTGGTGTAGTTGTTGGGATTGTGTGAGCTCTGTGGAGGTGTCAGAGATGTGTTGAGCTAAAGGTGAAGCCCATTTCTCATCCACTAAAAATTTTCTTTATCATCCATTATATCATGTGGAAAGCAACATGTAAATTTTGATAATTCAATAGAGGCTACCATTTGAGGCATTTGGAGAGCGTTGTTAGCATATTAAGCTAAGCGTTGAGTAGCGAAGGAGAGCTCACTTTTGGAAAACGTTGTTCAGAAGCATGAATAGTTATTTTAAAGGTATTTGATGCTTATGAAATTTCCATTTGTGTGGGGAGCATACACATTGTTAGGCATGTTACCGATTAAGAGTCGTTGATCTCTTGTGTAATGAAGAGATCTGGAAGTGTGATCTCTAGTCTAATGAGGAGATGTGAAAGTGTGGAGCTATTGATTGAGCCTAGGAGTGTGTGAGCTCAAAGCTAGAGCTATAAGCTTGATGGTGTGTAGAGTTGTGAGATCTATGGTGTGAAGAGCCACAGGAGCACTCGATGGTTGTGGAGGGAAAGTGGAGTCTACCTTGCTGTTGACGCTATTGGAGAGAATTATTTCTAGTGGACTATCTGCTGAAGAAGGTTGTGCCACCCGTGATGCTTGTGTGGCATAGAGAATGATCTGATGGAGTGTTGGCAGATAACAGTTTCTGCAATCGAGTTTACACTAATGAGGATTGTGTCGACTGTGACGCCTATGTGGCATAGATCGCAGAGAGTATAAAGTGGAGCATTGGCAGATAGGAGTGTCTGAAACATTGTTTCCACTGAAGAGAGTTGTGTTGTGTGAAAGCAACAGTAGAATATGAAAGCCCCCTTATCAAGTTTTTTTTTATATGTACTATTGTAAGCCTTATCTAAGACTGAGACCAACATGCACCTTAAAATTTAGTTCATCATGATTAAGGGGAGGTTTTTAGAATAATTCTAAACCCTATTCCCATGATGGCTAGTCGGTAGTAGTTGGTGGGAATCAGTATATTTAGGTGAAGAATAAATTATAAACGGTGAAACTCTGGTTGTTTACATGTATAAATAATGATTATGTTTAATTAAATGGCAAGCTCACTTGGTGATTTTCAACACTATATTCGGAGTCGAAACTCCTTTCATAAAAAGGTTGCATGTTCCTCACAATTTCATTAAGGAATGATTCCAATACCACATATTATATTAGTTGCAGTCTTTGCCACTGAGTTACCTAATCTGTCTATGACTCTCTCCACCACATGCCTTCATTGATCATCAAAGTGGAGATCAATTTGAGAAGCCATGACACATGGTTTTCCATTCATTAACATGTTGATATCATCTAGTGTGTTGTCCTTGTTTGGTAAATTTAGTATTCCTAAATTGATATCATTAATTGTCAACCCAGGGCTCGTAAGCTGATGAAGTGAAGGTGTACTATATGTACTTAAGCAACCTCT
>APFE031052689.1:129717-153353 GCA_000404065.3 Pinus taeda
TTTTTCTTACAACAATTTTGTTATTATAGGTGTTGTTGAACATTGATGATGGTTCTGTAACAACCTTGGTGAAAATTCCATGTGATAAAAGTTAATAAAGGAAAAATAATAACCACAGATGATGGGACACTTATTCCAAGTTGAATGTTGGGAAAAATCCTAGTGACGGGGATCACTTGTAATTGTTTATGGCTAAGGAAATTGGAAAAGGAAACGGCTAAGGATTTGGAAAGGAAAAATGGAATTTTTGGCACATTTAGATATGAAAATAATGGAAATTAGGATAAAAGGGAGGTTAAAGGTCACGAGTTGCATGTGAGGAGGAAAATGAAAAAAAATAATGGAAAATGAAGAAAATAGAGGCCTCAGTCATAAAAAAGCTTCTGAGGATTAGTTGGTAACCTTTTGTCAGTTCAATTTTGAATCTCTCTCATTATTCTCTATCTCTCTCTTACTCTTGGAGACTTACAATTTTCTTGGGGAATTCTCGAAGGGTGTGGCATAATTTGATTTTTCGAGCAAGAAGGTAGAGAAAGAACAGGAAATCATAAGAGGGCATTGGGATCAGCATCTACATCAAATTTTGTTGTAGGTACCGAGCGACATGTATTATTTATTCACTACTTTTGGCATGCATGGCATATGTATGTGGATTCTTTGTCATGATTTGTCATAGGCACAGAGGATTGCCTAGATTGATAGTGGATTGCGTAGCCTTGCATTTTCCGGATAACCATGGAGTTTCTATGTTTATTTCCTTGTTTTGTATTGGTAAGTTCTCATGTTTCCTTAGCTTGGGTTGAGTTATTAGTTCTTGGAATCCCTGGTTGGAAAAATGCTCTAGAAGCCTTGTAACAACTTAGGTTGAGTTACTAGTCCTTGAAGCCCTAGTTGAAAAAATGCTCTGGAAGCCCTTGATGGGTTGAGTTACTAGTCTTGAAACCATTGTTTGGACAAACACTCTGAGATCCTGATGATAGCTATGGTTTGAGTAACTATTCCTAAAAGCCTTGGTTGGAACAAAAGCTCTAGATGACCTAGAAGGTTTGGATGGAATCCAATCTGATGATGGTTTTGTGATGTCTGGCCGTGGGGTGGAATCACTGTCTGACGAGTTGAGGTGGATGGTTGTTGGAAACCCTGGATGATTTTTTATTGATGTGTTCTATAAGATCCCACATTCATGCTTGGAATATGGTACGAGGGTGAATGGATGAAGAGAGATTTGGCTCAACCATTCTATAGTCAGGTGGAATGTGGAAGTCCCATCCTGGGTTTGGATTTTGCATCATCAATGAAAGTTTAATTCTCCTTGTATTTATATGAGCATTTTGATGGATTATATATGGTCTATATGGCTTTACTTTCATGAATATTTCTATTTCTATTATGATGCTTATGTATGTGTTTTATGACAACAACTATTTATGGATCTCATCATGTTTTTACTTGTAATTGAATGATCAATGTATCTATGACCTAATGGATGGAATTTCCGTTGATGTGTTGAGGCATCAATGGTCCTTAGCAATTCTCAACTAGTTATGATACCCCTATGCTCAAAACTGTTCTTTAGACCTATAGTTTACATATTTGTGATATGTTTGATGAAATGTTTGTCATGGCTAGTAGGGGTCTAGTTAAGGTCTTGAACAAGAATTTTCTTTAGTACTATCATTTCCATGTTATTTAACTATTCTGAAGAGATAGTTCAAGTTTTTGTAGTGGCTTGAGCTTTGGGCCTGGAAAAGTGGCTCAAATCTCGAGGATGCTGGCATAACACTGAAAAAAAGTGTCTTTGAGCCCTCGTAAGCGAGCCTATGAGATTTACTGGAGGTTTTTGGACACTTTCGTGCCTATAGCATCAGAGTGACTATGGGATAAGTTATCCAAAGATGCCTGAAGTGTTGGCATGGTTCTCAGGGGTCCTAAAGTTGATGTTGAGTGTTTGTATGGTTCTTTTCCATCAATTACACTTCCTTAACATGACTTAGGAGGTCAAATCATATCATAGCTGCCTCTCATCACATGTTTACCTCGGCTAGATGGTTGCTTGGGTAGATGTAGGAGAACATTGTTATAGGTAGGTGGCTTCACTCTCTTGAACTCATCTGTAAAATATCCCCTATCAATCCTCCTATAAGGATGATAACAATGATGATCATAGTGCCTCTTAGAACTATAACTAGAATATGCCTTATGTCCATCACTTCTCCTATCCATAGTATCCAAGATCCTTCCATCTTTGATTGTGTCATGTCTAGCTGACCTATGCCCACCATGAGATCTGCTTACATATGCCCAATTAGTTTTGTCCTCCTACTCATGGCCGATGTGAAGTGGTCCCTATCTCTATAATTCTGAAAAACTCTAAAGGGTTAATGCATTGACTTCTGCTTGTTTCTCTTATGCCTACATGGTTCTGTCATTATTTGTCTTACAACTTATTATTCCTTCCTTCAAGCTTCTCAATGTGTTTTCTATGCCAAAAGAGTTCCCAACACCAAACTGCTCATTTGATCCATAGGGAGAGTCTCACAAATTGTATTCTACCATATTTCTAGTCATCTTTGATCTCTTTCCTCCAACTACACCATGTCAGCTAAAACTCAAAAATAACATAATCAACATACATCACTATAGTTTAGGGGAGGATAGATCATCTGCAAGATCAACTAGATTACCATGATATGTGTACAATCATAATCACATCAGCTTATAACATCAGGTTAACCACTATCTAGTTATCAATGCATGACCAAACCGACCACATACCATGACCTCATGAATTACAACTACAACCATATCATTGTAGGCATAACAATATATAAGCGCTGACATGCATAAACAATGCATAACCAGCATACACTGATGTTGACCACACCCAACAACAAACCATCCAATTTCACATGGTGACACGATTACAATCATGACCACCACCATGCATACCCAAAAGGTACATAGACCGCAAGCATAGAGAACAGATATATGCAACCATCATAATGCATGACCAACACACTAGCCATCTAGTCCAAGGGGTGAACCATGCTCTGATACCACTCTGTAACACTCTCCTCCCACATTTACCCAAGTTAATCAATCTGTTTAAGTAAACAGGTGATGAGAGGATACTATGATGTGATCTAAATCCCCATGTACAATTAAGGAAATGGAACTAGAAAAATCTAACCAATATTACCATCCACACATGCTACAAAACCTTTAGGAGCCAACCAACCCTTCCAGGTGGCCAACCCCTAAGGAAACTTGACATTTCACTAATCTAGACCCCCAGTCACTCCCATGAGAAGTCATGCATGCGAATGAGTCCTTCTACTCACTCCCACAACATGGGCATGCTAGCGATTATGGAATTTTTCAACTAGTTTTGAGCTACAACACAAGATGTAGCTAGCGCACGATAAAAACCCTCTGAACCAACCAATAACGAAAGCTGACACAGAGGCAAGGAATCCACCAATAGGGTTAAATGGAAACCAATGTACTGCATGAATCCCAATGTGTGATAATGAAAGCTAATGTTGAACACAAGGGAAACCACTTAGTCAAAGACCCATAATACTGATCGATTCTAAGCACAAGGTGACCTATCAATAATGAAAATAGGGCCAGGGTGTGGCTCTAAGCCTACCCTCAGAGCAATATTTTGTTGTCGATAAGGACACGACCCACTAGCAACTAGTCCATGGAGACCTTCTCAAACCAGCAGGAGCAAAGGACCAATATAACTGATGTGATGACAAACATGACACTGACAACTAGCGATGGCCGACTGAAAAATAGGTCACAAGACACTGCAGACAGGCCGAATTAGGCTTACTTCCCTTGAAAAAAAGCATGACTCAATGATGACTAGATGACAACATATGATAACTTTGTATAAGTTCGTCATGCAGGAGGCACGAGCAAACTCTCCATATGATTGGAAGAGGTAACCAATCGGAGGAGAACTGACTCAATAACAAGGTTAAGGCGTACCTAAGTCAAACTAAGTCCCACCCAAAATGGAGGAGATACTTTCTTTTGAGTGCTTTGTTCAAGGATGACACGACTAACTCTAGATACCAACAAAATATAGAAAATTGTCTCGTTCCTGCTCTTTTTGGAATATATAATTTTTTTGTCTTTTTCTTTAAACTAGAAAAAGAATAAAAGAATGTTATAATATAGTGGAAAGAACGAGTGTCAGAGAAACAGATGATCTAGTTCCTGGGATGGGAACAGTCCTATGCACAATGTAGGGAGGCGAAATTGGTCAAGGACACTCAAAGGGATGTTCCTTCCATGGGTCAAAGGATGCATCAAGTTGCAGAAGCTAAGTGATTTCACGGTCAATTTTGCAGAAGACATGGTCAAATAAGTGTCTTAAACACGAGTCCAAGTGAAGCTAGCTCAAGGCTGAAAGGTGAAAATAGTCAAATTGTAATGCAGTAGTACAACTAAACACAAAGGAGCCTCTAGGGTATAAGGCTAGAAATAAGCGTAGAAGAAAGGAGAATGTGTCTTCAATGCACAAGTCATGGTGGGACTAAAGAGGACTCCCGAGCCTACTCAGTATAGCAGCATGGGCAACCAATGTCAGTGAGGTTCTAACTAAGATTCCCATGTAAAGGATGGCTCTGCCATCGCATCATGATTTAAAAATTAGCGACTGAACATGGTTTGCTAACCAAGACATGATGGGGTCAACCCTATGGCTAATGTATCGTTGAACGGAGGCTGGTATGCAAGATGCAATGGAAAAAATGGTTTTCCATAACCTATATGCCAGTGAGTGAACGATACCTGCCATGATGGGTCAGCGGTCATGGGACCGAAATAGAATCTTGAAGAAGTCTCAAAAATATCCTAAAAAATAACCCATTCTTGACAATCCAAGCTCACAAGTCAAAAAATTCATGAGACAAAAATCAATTTTCGAAAAACTATTTTGCAATTTCAAAGTTATATAATGACTTTTGGACTCACAGTTTTTTTTATTTTTGTTTGGAGCAAAGAGTTGTGGATCAAAAAGGAGCAAACTTGCCTCTGAACAATTGGACCATTCAAATCATACCAAAGTTATCAGGTAACCCTGAAATCATGCTTGTAATAGTTTGTGATAGTTTTTAGAAGTTTTGACTGTGGGAAATTATGCCAAAAAATCCAACTATGCATACACGTGGGTTGGATGCAATCAACCCATGTATACAATGGCCCTACACGCGATTGTATGTAAAGGGAACCCGTATATATGCGTGTTAAAATTTTAAACACAAAAACTAACGGTTGAAACTCACATTTTTTCAGGATGACCATCACATGGAGAGAGAGCATACCACAATTGACGATGAGGTAATGAATGACCCACATGCACTAGACACATTGAGAGGGTGTGACTTATTGAAATTTTTCAAAATGCCAAACATGAAAGCCAACACACGCCTACTTGAACTACTGATCCACTACTGGAGTGCAGAGGCTGATGCCTTCATGATAGATCAGATACCTTTACGGATTGAGGTTGAAGACATTTAACTTATTACAGGTCTCTCCCGAAGAGGGAGGTTGTGCATTCGACTAGTGGGAAAAGAGGTAGTATTTCAGTAGAAGACTATGTACATATATACTATCTTGGACACTCGGAAAAGATTAGAAGTCAGATTCCAATTAAACACATGGAAGGTTTAACTTTGAGGACTCTACTATTTACTGTTGTGAGGATAAATGGATTAGCTTCACTACATTAGGCTTCATGAGTGTCCATGAGCCTGGCAGTGGAATGCCTTACCAAGGTTTTCGACTGGTGCACGTCTCTTCTGACCAACATGAAGAGCCAATTGACCTCTATTCAAAAGGGTCAGACAAATAACTTTGGATATGGGACTATCTTATGCTCATTCTTCTTCGAGAAGGTACCTGGTCTACGTCCCAAAGTATCTGTCTCCATTAGTTGCCCTCGAGATCCTCGGATGGGTAGATGGGCTGACTTGATGAAACACATTGGAGGCGGTGACGTGCCTAGGATGACTTTCGATGATGATTTTTTCACCTGATGGGACCAACAGATCATCGCAGTCGACGACTACCCTTATACTGGTATGGATTTCTGAGGAGATCTAAACTTGTTGTTGCCACCAAACTCAGCATGGGGAGACATAGGTAACAAATTTTTTGAGACTTTTTTCTTTTTTTTTTAAATATGAAATGAACTTAGAAATATTTTTGATGAGACAAAGTACTGAAAAAAATTACCATGTTCCAAATGTGGGTCAAGTGAGACTAGATGGATTTTCGAGGCACAGGCATCGCAGAAGAGGTGCCGAAGAGGCAGCAACCGAAACAAAGAGAGTCCTATTTGCAGTTCAAAGAAACTTGGTGAGGCTTATGCACTAGGTACCTATGATAGCCATAGAGGATCTACTTGAGGAGATGCAGTGCCATGTTGTAGGGGTACCACGGAACTATGTCCACATACTTCAACGTGTAGCCAATGCAGTAGTTACATTTTAAGCCACTCATCCTGAGCCAGGTCGATAGACAAACTAGACATGATTATGGGCATTAACCCAAATTTTGAGGGCATTTTGTCCCAATTTTGTATATTTTGAACACTTTATCTATACATAAGCGATTTTATGATACATATACAGATTCAAAATGTCGATGTTTGTTTAATTTGATGAATGATTAATATGCCAATCTAATGCTTGATTAGCAATAGATTCTCCTAATGATTTCTTAGATTGTGGAATGTGAACATATAAACAAATGATCATTGCAATGCTCTCACTCTCAAAAATTGGCAATATAAATAAGAATCACGGACCCAAAAAATGTTATTTAATTGTGACACTACCAGCTGTGAGTCAAGATAAACTACCAACAAATCAATCCCATAAGAAATTTCTTTGGATAGTAAATTAATAACGTCAATATATTCGGCAATGTTATTCGAAGTAGGACCAATACATACTCCCCTCGACACCATCAACTGGCCAGATGGATAATAAATCACCCAAGCTGAGGAAGCAAGATTCCAAGTGTGCTGAATAGCACCGTCGGTGAATCCGAAATATATCAGATCATCCATCAACACCTGACAAAGCAGATAAAAAATTGTCGATATCACAAAATTCCCAACAAATATGTACAAAAATACAGTATATACAAATAAGAAATTTCTCGGTCGAAACCTAAGCAAAATACTTCTTAAGTTAAAGCCCATTTCAGAGCTCCACCAGCTTGTTCCCTTCAAAATCAACTAATTCATAAGCCCGTTTTCCCAAAACACGTTTGACTATAAAGGGACCATACCACATAGACTTGAATTTTCCTACCCCTAGGGCGTCTTTATCTTGGTCATAGACTAAGACAAGGTCAACTTCGGAAAAGACCCGAGGACAGACAGCTTTATCATACTGAATTTTAAACCTTTTCTTATGGGCCTCATTTATTATGGTGGTGTCTCAACACTACTCATCGAGATGTTCCAAATGAATGAGGTGTTCTCCAAGACTAGATGTCTTTGGAATAAATTCTATAGCTATCTTAAGGGATGGAATTTCACTTTCGATAGCAAAAATAGATTCCAACCCGTAAACTAATTGAAAAGGAGTAAAACCAGTGGCATTCTTTACTGAGGTTCGGTATGCCCAGAGAGTCGAGTACAACATGATGTTCCAATTGGAGCGATTTTTGTCAATTATCCTTTGCAAGATAGCCTTAAGGGACTTATTCATGGCCTCGACTTTCCCATTGGCCTGAGGATAATATGGAGACGAATGCTCCTGCCAAAAGCCCAACTTGAGAGCTAATTCAATCATTAGTTGATTCTGGAAGTGACTGCCATGGTCAGTGAAAATCTCTCTCAGGATACCAAATCATGAAATAACCTGGCTAAAGAGGAACAAGGCTATTGTTTCACTATCATTCTTATAAGTAGGCATGGCCTCAGCCCACTTCGTAAAGTAGTCTACAACCACAATGATGTACTTGTGACTTGTCGCCAAAGGCGGATTACAAGTAGTGAAGTCAATGCCCCAATTTGTAAATGGACTGACAGTGATAACAGGAAAAAGTGGAGTTGGATGTGCACGCATTTTTCGAGTATAGATTTGAAAAGGGTGGCAATGTTTGACCACTTCAATACAATCTTTTAAAATTCAAGGCCAAAAGTAGTCGGCACACAAAATTTTATGGGCTATAGCAAGCCTTGATAGATGACCACCACAAGCCCTATTGTGGTAATCATTAACAATAGACTCTACTTCTTCCAAAGTTAAGCAATGCCTAAGGATTGAATCAACCCCTTTGTGATATAATGTATCACCAATAATAACATAGTTTTTGGCAAGGTGACATAACTTTTGATGCTCGTCCTTGGAGGAAGCAGGCGGGAGCTTTGAAGTCTGGAGATATATGATGATAGCTCCATACCATGGATCTTGTGAACAAATGAGGAATAAATATTCATTGGGGAAATTTTCCTCATAAACAATGTCTTCCTCACAAGGTAGCTCGGAATTTAATTCCGCAAAAACCAATGACTTCTTAGACTTGGCTGACAATAACTTGAGATCAAATTCTTGCAAAATAACAATCCATTGATTGTATTTGCCCCTAATCACTCGCCTACTGAGGAAAAATTGAAAAGGATTGACAGTTGCTAAGACGAACATTTTTCATAGCAGAATATAATGATGAAGCCGCTGGACAACATGGACAGCTTCCAAGGGCAATTTCTCGATAGGAAAATAGCATAGATCAGGACCTACTAAGCCTCGACTCAGGTAGTAGATTACATGCTTAGTGAGAGCATCATCCTCCTAAACCAGAACCATACCTATGGTTGATTCTGCCGCAACAAGATACAAAAGGAAATCTCTGCCATAATCTAGTGGACTCAACAATGGAGAAGAGATTAATGCCTACTTCAAGGCATCAAAATATCGTTGCACAAAGTCGTCCCATAAAAATGGAACTCCTTTCTTAAACAAACGCATAAATCCTTTGGTAATCTTGGCTTAAGTTTCTATAATATTCTCAAGAAATTTTCCTTTCCTTGGAGACTTTGAAGTTGATGAATGGAAGACGAGGCAGGCAACTAAATTATTTCCTCTACCTTGAAAGAATCTACTAGAATCCCTTCATTCGATATGATGAATCCTAACAACCGACCAGATGTGACTGCAAAAACACACTTATTCGGATTCATAGGCCCACTGAGGCATACAAAATATGGATTTACCAGAATCCCTTTCTGGTTTAGGGATTCCTAGGCCATGTCTTATTTCTTTTAGAGATTAGCTCACTCAGTTTTGAAACCATCCAAAAATCTAGCTCAACCAAATACAAGAGAAGCCATCACACCATGGGTATCTAGAAATGGGAAGGAAAGGCTAAAGAACACTGTAACACCTGGAAAAACCCATGCCAATAATAACAAGAGAACCAAACACACATGCATTTACCATGCATGTGAAATCTAGTAAGGAAATCACATATGAAATTTGATACAAACAATCCCAATGTAGCTGTGAGATGTTTCTCTTCCTTTATTGATATTTGCCTTCTTGGCCCTTCCTTTTCTTTCTTGATCCAATACTAGAGTGCTCCAAGGAAAACCTACTTGTCAAAGAGTGTGAGAGAGAGAATATAGAGAGAGCTCCAAAATTGAACTAACAAAAGGTACCAACTAATCCTCCTAAGCATTTTTATTAATGAGTCTTATATTTTCTTCAATTTTCCATTATTTTCCTTGATTTTCCTCCTCACATGCAACCCATGACCTTTCACCTTCCTTTTCTCTTAATTTCTATTATTTTCACAAATAAACTTCCAATTAATGCCTAATGCCTTTCCAAAGCATTTTCCATTTCCTTTTCCAATTTCCTTAGCCATAATAAACCATATGAACACCCATACTAGGATGTTTTTCCCAACAGATGGCTTGGAATACATGTTCCATGACATTGGCTTTTACTTTACCTTTATTAATTTTATTCACATGGAATTTTGACGAGGGATGTTACAATAGGGGTAAAAAGGGAAGCCCTAAGAGCTCTTTAGTCTTCTTGAATCACGCTTTCAGATCCTAGGGGACGTTATTCAAGGTTAGGAGGAAAAATCCAAGCTTCAAGGGAAAATCTCATCAAGTTGACATAGTGCTACATGATGTTACATGATTACTACATGATTGCCATATTTTGCTACATAATTGGATCCATGAGCATTCTGAGGGTGGAAAAGGTGATATAAAGGTAGGGAAATATAATGGATGGTAAATGAAGGTTGTATGAGACATTCTCCAAGCCTCGTACCCTTCAAGAGACCATCTTGAACAAAAACCAATGCACACTATGGCCTTTAATAACCCAAAAATGTGCTCTCGGTGAACAGCCATTTGGCTGAGATGTTGAGGTTGAAGAAAGGAAGATAGTGGTGGGATGAGGAGTGTGAATGACAATACCAACCATATAGATCAACATAGTACTTGCATTCCATAGAAACTTACACAACTTTTCCAAACACTAAAGTATGTTAACAATATAGTTTGTAGAGGATTGAAAAGGCAAATAAAGGATGAGTTCAATTTTATTAGGAAAATAATTAGTGCATTGTAAAGACAACCTATCTAGAAATTTTCATTAGGACTACATCCACCAAAGGTTGTTTTGTGTAGAGATGTCTTGGATCCAATTAGAAAATGATTAAATCAAGGTCCACATAGAAATAAAGGAGCAACGACTTCATGAGAGTCGAGGAGTGATTTTGAATCTTCAATGAAAGGAACAGTTTCTCCATCCAATCGGAGTCAGATAGTCATCAAGTCAGATTTGGTTGAGGATCATCGATCGTGGTGGATTTAAGTGGATGGTAATTCATAAATCCATGTGAGAACATAGTATTTTGAGCTAATCAATAGAATTGAGTCACCTAGTTGATGCGAGTTTGCAGATAATATATCAGACTAGGTCTCATGACTAATGGGAGTCAATGATGTATGTAAATGACATTATTTGGTTAATACAAGATTCAAATCAACACAACAATAAAAAGGGTGGTTTTTTTACCTGGTGAAGGGTGTTCCACCTGAATTACTTTCGTCTCATGTGTTGATATTTTCTTTTGTTTTTGTTCATGGTTATGTTTCTCATATGGTTTAAATGTTGCTTATTATTTATGCATAGCTATGAAAATGTTTAATGAGTTGCTACGTACTAATTAGGGTGTGTGATCTAGTTAATGTTTAAATTGGTAAAAATTGTTAAGAAGTCACACTACTTATTCACCCCGCTATAAGTAGTGCTAAAAGGTTTCCAACGATGCATGCACTGAGATTTTGAACAAAATAATAATTTATAAATTATTTAAGTTAATTTTGGTACTTAAACACCTTATAAAATCCGCCTTCAAAATTTAATGAATTTAAATATGATTCGTACTATATAGAGAGCAGGGAAGGAATATTGTGTCATTAATTCAATTGGTATTAAATAAATCTATTTATATATGTTAGGATGCATTTTTTATGCACATCATCAATTTAAAATGAGTAAATAAGATATTAATATAATCATTCGTCAATTTTGATAAAAGTTAATATATAATAAGTATTAAAATACTTATTTATCATTTCAATAAAATATGAAACTTATGCATATGTTAATATTTTTTAATTAGATTAAAAAAGCAAAGAAAACATCAAAACATAAATACCTTCTAACATAAATAAACATGCTACACAAGCATATCAATATAACAGAGCAAAAAGCAAAAAAACCAATTAAATAATAACTACAACACAACAACAACACACAGATATAATATATATATATATATATCACTTCCATAAATATCTCACATCCTTCCTTCATGTAAGAACATTGTAAACTAAATGGTGAGGAAAAAGGTGTAAATACATGGACACCATGAAGATGTCATCTCTTTCATTCAATGCAAGGCTCAACAATGAAGATTCTGCAATGAAAAATATTATATCTAATGGTGTTATCATCAATGCTAAAGGGGGGGATTTTTGACATGTGTTGTCATATGATGTCAATGAAAGCTCAACAAGTCATTATTGTAAATTGGGTCCACTGTAGCAACTACAACCACCCTCCAAAATTTTTCCTTAGCCCGTTTTGGAGCCTCCCTAGTAGCCTTTCATAGCACTTTGTCTTGCTTCATCAAGTACTCAAGCTTCAGTGTTTTCCTTGCACAAAGGTAGCTTGTCGATCACAATCGATCCATTCCCCTCACAGGTTGTTCAGTCGGACTTGGTCCAACTGCAGGCTGAGCAACTTCCTGTTGTAAACTGTGCATTTCTGGAGGGCAGCCAACCTTCCCTCTAGAAATTGTGCAATCCTCTATAGCAGCCTGCTGGGCTCCAGGATTACGTAATCTTGCTAGTCAACACTCCTTGCAGGGTTTGCGCAAATTTCCCCAATAGGGCTGCTCAGCCTAGGATTTGCACAAATATGGGTAGCATTCAGCTGCTCTACCCATAACATGTGCAAACCTCCTGGGCAGTTAGCCCAGCACCTAGCCAGGAATGCGCATTTTCCCAAGCAGTTGAGAAACTGCATGCATGAACGGTTCGGTTGACTAGTTCCACCCGGGACGGACGATAATTGACTTGCATGCATGCATTACTCACTCTTCCTTAAATAGAAAGAGACAACATGTGAAAGGAATCCCATTATTCAAGGAGCTATTTTTAGCAGTCGGGGGTTACATGAAAAGTTGTTTTAGAAGTTTCCCTCCAATTGTAGATTTTTCTTAGATTTGTGGCATGCGCGTAATGAGAACAAACTTATTTATTCGACACATCAGACCTCATTCATTCACATCGATCTTGGATCTCTAACATCACAAAGCACATGCAGGACTCTTCAACACATCCGGCTCAACTATTCACAGGTAAGTGGCCTCAACTTGTCTTTTTCAGCATTCCTGTTTCTTTTTGTGTATTTGCTTGTGTGAGTGTTGTTTGCTTGATTTATTTGAACGCATGTTTTACTTTACATGTATACTAGCTTTTCATAGCTCTGTTTCAATTTTCATTACTATCTCACTGTTATCGCATGCATGAAATATTTTTGCACGGACGTTCGCCCAACCGACAAACTCCCTCACCCACATGCATGTAGATTTATTTTTGAATCTTTCATTCATGTTTTACATGCATTATCAATCACTTATGCTATCACTTAGTGTCGCCATGCATTCACTATTCTATTTTCTTTCAGTCGCCCGTTGGCGAGTCGGGCCAACCTTGGCCCAAACTCTGCTTTCACCAAGGCTTCATTGCAAAATCTAGGGAAGGAAGGCTCACCTTCCTCTCCAGAAATGCGCATTCTTGCCCTCCAATGGCCTCGAGGACTATTTTTCACATTTCTGGAGGACAGTGGCTGCCTGGCCCAAGAAATTGCACAAATCTGTCCCTGGGCTAGTAGTCCTTCTCAACTAGAATTACACATTGCACAATCCCAATAGCCAACTTCCTGACTAGATTGCGTGTTTCGCAGATTCAGCAACTAGTCTTGCCTCCCAGATAGTCTAGACTGCCTTTTACACAGTTCTAGCATCCAGTTAACCAGCCTCCCAGTAAAATTTGCGTAATCTTGCTCATCATTTTCCCAGGTATGTGTTGTGTCCTTCCACGGATTTGCATTTTTTCCACTGACATATTTCTTGCCATGCATGCTGCTTGTTTCCAGATCTTTCAGGTGTTCATCTGTCTCAATGGCTTCCAAGAGAACAAGATCATAGAACACTAATGGAGTTACAGTTGGAGCAACATTTGTGAAGGTGTACTCTAGTCCGACGATCTATGAAGATTCAAAGTTGTCTATAGAAAAGGACATCAAACTAAAGTGGAAAGAGGTTAATGAAAAATTCGTAGGAAATTTTGGGGAAGACCTCGAAGAAAATCAAGTGTACGTGAACATTAACAAGTCCAACTTGTACAATATTGCATGCAGATACCCCGCGTTCCCATCTATGGACATGATCCACTAGATCGTCTCTCACATTTAACCCGAGATGATGACTTTGAGAAGTATTAGTGGGACAAAGATTGCATCCTTATGGGCGTCAGATTATGATGAGATGTGAATGTCATGAGTCCTCCATTCATCTTTCCCAGCAGCAAAGGTAGCTCTAGAGACATTATGAAGGATTGGTTAGAGCCAGCTCATTTCAGGATGACACCCAACCAGATCTATAAGAAAAAGATATTGAGGAAGGCATACCAATACTTGGTCATTTTCGCATGTCGACTGAGTGGGCAAGCAAGCACTGAAACTTTTCCTTAGAGTTGGGTGATTAAATTGGACCAAATGGCTAGAGAAGGAAGACCATGCAACTGGTCTGGCATACTAGCTCATCGGCTGAAGGAACAAGCCATGAAGGCTCAACAGTCACCCGAGGGTATGCATGCAGAGATTTATATGTGCACATACATCCTAGATGCAGTCTGTGCCCAACATGAGTTCCCAGGCTTGGAGTGGGCATGATCATCAACAAAGACTATTGTGAACACATAATTCAAGTTGTTGTTCAAATGCAACTTCAAGGGAGTAATAATACAGCTGTCAGACCATTTTGTCAGCCTAGTGTATAGGTTGATATTCGAACAAGATTTGTCCTGCATGTCAAAGGAAGGAATGGAGGAATTGTTAGCCATTGTAGATTGGCATGCCTCACTGTCTAGCACTTTCATTTGAATGTTCAGAGAGGAGAAGCCTCTGCATGTTCTGCCAAAGTTTGCCTTGGATGTACTTATCATGTAGGAAGTAACGTATCACATATCAGCAGGAATGACAATTAGATTGTAGTGGAAGAAGATGGCACCTTGGTCCACTCCTCTATTCCGGATTAGGTTATATGAGATCCAGAGTATCAAGCAAGTGGATGTCGAAGCAGAATAGATGAAGAAGTACCCATTTTATCTCCGAAGCTTTAACCCGTTTGACCCACATTGTATTGTGAAGGATCACTGCATGAGAGTTCAATTCAACTGGACCCATGGGGAGTTTCATTGGGCCGAGGAAGACTCATGGAGGTATTGCTACAATTCCTCTGGACCCAATGAACAAGTAAACTTTGTCGTACAGTGGTTATCAAAGAAGCATGAAGCAGCATCACCGAGAGCACCAGTAGTAGCAGTAGCAGTAGAAGCAACAGAGACAATAGAGCCAAGCATACCTGTGCATGACAAAGGGAAGAGGAAGATTTTCAACTGCATGGAGGAGAAGGAAAGCTACAATTTTCGAGAAGATCCACTTGTAGAACACGCAACTATGGCTATTCAAGAAAAGAGGCAGCAGTGCGACAAGCGCATCACGAGAAGGCAAAGGGATAAGAAGAGAATGGAGGAAGCAGAGAAGGAAATCCATGAGCTGAGGGAGAAACGCTAGAAAGAACAAGAGCTAGGCCAACAGGAGAAGGAATCGCAGTAGCAATAGATACAGCAGGGAGCGCATCATGTGCATACAAACGAAGCAACACCTGTACAAGTAGTTGATTCATCTGAACAACTAGCATTATGTGAATAGGCTGAACCATCGTAGGGGCAAGACATTGCTCATGAGATAGAACAAGGGCTTGAATAGTTGGATGTAGACATGGAGCAACATAAGTTGGAATAGGACACTGACTTCATGCATCACCACAAAGAGGTCGACTCACCCACTTCATTGCATCCATATGATGAGAAATTATCAAATGACCAAGAAGGCACTGTGATCCTTGGTGGTTAGCTGGAAGTAGAGCTGCACAACATCTCCTTTGACGAATCTCATCACAGAATTATGCAGTCTCAGAGAGTATTGACTCTGAAGAACCAAACATCCCCTACGTAGGTTGAAGAATGAGTGATCATGACTGATGTGCACAAGCATCCAACTGCTTGGGCCGATGCAACTAGAGTATACACTGAAACCACTAGCTCAAGTGTTGATTTCCTCATAGCTGAGAATGAGCGAATGGCGAAGGAACTAAAGGTGGCCAAGCAAGGAGGAGACTTGGTGACAAGGTCTGCCCTAGCGTAACTAAAGAAGGCAATACCAGATGAAGTATTGTCCCTTGAAATAGTTATGTGAGAATTTTACTCCAAGTTTGGTACCATGCACCAGTAGTCGTCCATCTCCACGGATGTTAACAGCGATGTGCGAGAAGAGCATGCATCTTGAAGAAAATACATGATGCTATCGATAACATGCAAGCTTGGATGATGAAGTACAAGGGAGCCCCGCCTCACTTCCCAAAGACGATGAGGGCCAATGCGGTCGAGCTGCAAGCACGTATCTAGAGTTAGATCCAGAACTATGAAGAACTACCACAACTCATCACTATCATACAGGTTTCCCATGCAAGAGTATTCAAGAGCATGGATGTTATAGTGCACACACATGCGATCCCATCACTTGGGATTCTCACCCAAGTGAAGACGAAGAAGTAGGTCTGACAAGAGCTTGACTCGTACTTCGACGAGTTGATACACACCGCTACCAGCCCATAATTGACTATCAGTGTAGACATTATGCACAATTACATTGCTAGTCTGGCCACATTGAAGACAATGATGCGCATGCTCTCAGACAAGTTGGAGAGAGGAGCCCAAGTAGTGTACCTGGATGCTATGGAGGCAAGGTTCAGGTTTCAGACAGATGCCATGACAGAACACACAAACACTATCAAGGACTACCAATCTTGGCATCAATATGTTACTGTTGATCAGCATGAGGATGACATCAAGCAGTTGGACTTCTATAGTTTTCTATTTTAGAATGATGTCTAGTTTGGCCTTTTGAGTCATGTCAAGCGTAAGTCAAGTCTCAATAGTGGTTGTAACAATCATAGAGTAGGTGAAGAGTCATGAGGGTAGTTGAATGGTCACAAAGGGGAATGTCAAGGGTCACCCCACCATTGCTATAAATAGTCCCTCATAACTCATTGGAAGGGATTTTTGTCAGCCAAGCTTCTATTTAGACTATCTTGAAGAAAGCTTGGATAGTATTGTAACGCGCCTTGGCTTCTCCATTGCACGAAGTTAGTACATCTCTTTGGAGAAGCAGGCGGATGTGGTGGTAACGTTTCACTAATGGGGCTAGTAGGTTTACATGGATGTATTGTATGATTGGAACTTACACTTTTTATATAATAAGAGCCAACACATTTTCATGCATATGTTGTTATTGTAGTTGGACTGCTTCAGTTGCCTTAATGATATATGTTTTTTAAATTATGTATTTGTGTATGAATTGATTCATATGCAATTATATGAATCTTGTTACAAATGTGTTGTATATGTTGTTAATGTTGTCTCATCCATGTCGACTACTCTGCGGGACATGAGACATACCTTTCAAATGAAACTTTTTGTAACAACCATTGCACTCGTTTGGACTGTACGTGTTATCTTACCTTGTATGTTGTGACTACTACATCCGAGTGGACCGCTCCACTGGAAGCTATGTATGTCCTTTTGTGTTGTGTGTTCCTAGAAGATTTGGGACTAATCCCTTTCAACCTGGAAGTCACCTTCACCCTTATCTCCCCCTTATGTGTTAGAACCTCTCATACACCTTCCTTGACTCACTACAATAGTCACACCCTTGCTACTGAATGAGTTATCTTACATGCCTTTGTGCGACATCGCAGTCAAGGCATTACCTTACGACCCACTACTGGGACTCCTACACCAAGTAGTATGAGGTCTAGTTGGTACTTCTTACCGAGGAGACCCCCTTGACATGTTGGCTAGGTCCAACACCATTAACAGGGTCTTCTGCAATGGCAACACTAGTGGATGATATTGAAAGTCAAAAGTATGGAAAGAGAGGAAGGAAGGACAAGTAATTGAAAAGTAGTTTATAGAAGTTATTATTCCTACATCCATGATGGTTGGAATAGAAATGGAAATGTTTTATTATATTTATGTAGAACTAAAAAAAAAAAATCACGATTGAAGGAAAAAGCTCATGTATAGAACCTGGCAAAAAATGAGAGGTTAGTTTCATTTTCTCTTTTCCAATGCAAAAAAAAACTATTTATTCTAGCACACTAATCAAATGGAGCAAGGGACTTCTATTACAAAATCGGTTGTCTGGGGATGTGATTGGTTAATGCTCACTTGGTCATCTTAGATATTTTTTGTCAAAGAATACTAATGGAATATTTTATTAGCTACTTTTCTCCAAAATTAGGGTTTTCCAAAATAAACATTGTGTGTTTATGATTCCTTGTTCATAATTTTTTATGCTTCTCTCTACTATATTTTAATAATGGATACCAGAGGTAGAGTTGAGAAAGGATGGCCTAGTAGAGAATCTAAAAAGAAGTGTAGCATAAGAATATTAGGAGGGCATATATATTTGTAAGTACACCTTCAAGATCCGGCATATATGGTGTATGGTTTGTTAATCTAATAGTGTATTAATTTATTTATGATATGGTATGGATATGTTTGGTTATGGATGGATATAACATTAGGGAAGTTGGATCAGTTGCAAAGTGCACTACATGTGGACATTGCATTAGTATACTAAAAAATATGCCACTAGTTTTATTTGAGAAAGCCAAGCTCCAAGTAGTAGATGTTACCACTCAAATCTACCTTAGGCTGAAATAAGGTAAAACTCAAGGCTACATCAAACCACGCTTAGCCTCGTAGCTAGCCCTACGGGGATAGGAGAGGGCTCTCTCTGGGTCAATCTCAGCAAAAGGTAATCAATGAGGCTCGAGATGACTAAATTGGTAATTAATTTTAGGCTAGGTATGAAATACAAGGAGATTGAAATTGATTTTTGGGGTTTTTGTTGAATCAAAGGTAAAGGCAATTTTGGGTGCGGGGATGAGACATAGTTTTTGCAGAGGTCTGATTGGGGAAAGGAAGGTGATCGTCTTGATGCTTTTAAAGAGAATGAATGGCTAGATCTGACTGGTGAGAAGTTAAGGAGAGCAAGAAGTTTTCAAGGATTCTCCATAAACAGATGAAAACATGGAAAATCAAACAAACTTAAAGGCAGAGCATAACAAATTATGGATTCTACCTTAACACTACATTTGTTCAATTGCAGAAGATGAGAGAAGGAAAATGATACACCTAACAACTTACAAATACTGAAAGAAGCACACCAGAAACACATAAAGCCACAGGGATCCCAAACAGTGCTGTAAAACCCTGGTCTTTCCTTTGCCAAAAATGCAAAAGTGAATGTACAATAGAGTGTCAAACTTTTCCCAAGGGTCCAACCCTGAAAATGACTTAGAAAAAATAATATAGGCAAGCCAACCCATTCCCTTGCCTCTAGGGGTCGAGCTCATCATCCTAGGAGCTGTTTCAACCAACTCTAAACAAAGCACTACAATCTAGGCAGTCAAAACAACTTGCCTCTATAAGGTAGGAAACCAATTCATTCATTAAATTTTCACTCTTTGGTGAATGAATCTTCTAGAACAAGTTACTAAGTGTCAAAATTACATCATGTTCAATCAATTACATCAAGAGAAGTCAAAAATTACATCACAAATCAAAACTAGTCAAACTGGCCGAATTCCTGAGCTGGAAGGTGAAAATTTGACCAAAAATCTCTATGCGCCGCGCACTTGAGTTCTATGCGTCGTGCGCCTTTCAGCCTACTTTTGGGTCACTTGCAGGAGTCCAAATTGAGCTCAGTTTGTCTTTTTGGAAATCCTTTCCTATCTACTTTCTAACCCAAGTAGAATTTTCCAATTTGGTGTCCATTTTCCCCTCCCAAAGTGCATTCTCCCAAGATTGCTTCCTGTGTGTCCAAAAAGGGGCAGTGAGGTCATTTTTTGCATATTTTTTTACCTTCTGGGGACCCAAAACTTGCCCAAATTTCTTGTACAAGTACCAAAATTCATGATTTCTCATGAAAAATCCAAAACTACAAGCCATTTTTCATTTGGACCTCCCAATCCTATGCGTCGCGCGAGGCGCGCGGCGCATAGGGAAAGCTCGGTGCACTGGGCTTGAGGCGCGCGGCGCATAGAGCTTGTGCATAGTGCCTTTTTGCAGGAGAGTTTTGGAGGACTTTCCAATGTTGAAATGAGGTGTAGGATAGCTCGTTGGAAATTTCTTTGAGTCTACTTTCCAACCCAACTTGAATTTTTCAATTTGTAGTTCATTTGCCTTGTCCAAAATCAAATCTCCCAAGACTGGTCAAAATGTGCCAAATGAGGCTGCCTCAAGGTAGAGTGCTGTTGCAGTCAACTTTTGAATGCCTTCCTCAACTCCAAATTGAGCTCATGGTATCTCATTGGAAATATATTTTTGTCTAATTATCCTTTGACTCATCAATAAAGTTATTTGGCCAACCAAGGTAGGAGAAAACTTGATTTTCCCAAGGTCACTTCAGAGGTGCATCAATTCTCCCAAGGCGATTGTATTGTTGAAATTTCTCTAAAACCATGACACCTGTGTAAAAAGTGAAGGATTTTTTTCTTTCTTGGCTTGTTTTGGACAAAAACCTCTCTCAGTTTTCCAGAATTCACCTTTTATTGCTCAGAAACATCATTTTAGTGAAACCTATCCCGATGTGTGAAACAAGGAATTTTGTCGAAATGAAGTGAAATGAAGGGGATAAGGGGCTTCTAAGTTCTTGGGGAAATTTTTGGAAGTAGGAAGGGATGTTAGGAAGCAGGGGAAAGTGGAATCTCAGAGGTTGAGTGAGGGGAAGGGGTCCAAAAGGGCAAAACACAGGCCCAACCTAGAAAATTGCCACGTTGTAGCAAGAAACTAGGGTTTGTGCAAAAATGAGGAATTTGGGGGATCTCAGTGATGGGAAGTGTTTAATAAGGTACATTAAGGATAGGGGAAGGTGTGTGAACATTAGGATACAAGTTTTTTCAATGATTTGACCATCCAAGAGAAATTACCTCCAAAACCCTAGGAGAGGGAAATGGACCTTACCTAGGCACCACTGAAGCATGAACAAGCTGTAAAATGAACCAATGGAACTTGACATGATGATGACAACCCTCTGAATAATGGTACACTCAGCTGAATGGTGACATGGACCAACATTTGAACAATTTTTAAAAGAGTGAAAACAAACCCTAGACCTAATGCCTAGTGACCAAATTTTGCTTGAAGACTTATTGAAATGACAAAATTTGACCTTGACACCTTAAAATCACTTTGAAAGAGCATGTTTGATCACTGAAGGAAGGCTGCAAATACTGACACTAACATATGCTCCAATGGGGATGGTAGCTCCTTGGAGGTGCCAAGAACGACAGATCTCTGAGAGAGCAGACAGTGCCTTCATCCATTGGGCAATGGAGTCAAAAACTCAAACTAGAATGCATGACTAAAAACTGATGAATTGACGACACAAATTGAATCTCAACTAAGAACTGACTCGATACTTAAACACAACCGACAAACTAGAAGTGATGCTCAAAGTGGAGCTTATTCCTCAAAACCTACTCTAACAGTTTCATTCATCACCTGATCAAGTGAAATGAAACAACCAATGCAACCAAGTAAGTATTCCATCTGCTGTTCGAATTTTCTGCAAGTGCTCACTTATGAACAACAAGAGATAACTACTGAAAGGAAACTCCCATGACAACTTGGAAACAGATCCGTTGAATGTATGGATCCTCTATCCGCCTCCAAAAACACTGCATAAGGATCTTGAAATTCAAACACACTGGAACTTCGCTCATCTAATGGATTACTTCTCGTTTCCTCATACCATGAATGCAAACTTTGATCTGAGCCTTGTGACGAGACCTCTGCTGAAAATGACAAAGTAACCGGCTGCCGAATCAAATTCATATTAGCACATGTTTCAAGCTCACATATAGTTAATGGAGAAATACTTTGACTACAAACCTCATCCAAAACATCAGCTATTGTATCATGAAAAACTTGAAAAGACTATTGTAATGTATCCATTGAAAATGTATGACATCCTTCTAGCTGTTCATCTTTTTCTTGAGAGATTTTACGAAGATCCTGCCTTATAAACTGAAATGCTTCGGAACAAAAGGGTATAGAATCTTCCTGCATCATCAAATCATGTATTTCGTCTTCCACAGCTTCATCTGTAATCTGCCCTTCAATTTCATTTGGTGGCTGCAAATCCGATGCTATAGGCTGCTCAAGAATTTGGTTACCTTGAATCATTAAATCATGTATGTCCACTTCCAAGTCTTCAGCTACAACTTGACAATCAATGGCTTTCGGGGGTTGCAAATCTGAATATGAGAAGTCTTGAACAAAATTTTCATTGCTCTCAAGATGATTCAAATCAAGACTTGTTGACATTTGATTTCTGATTGCATGGAAGTTATCTCTGATGAACTGAAATGAATCAAAACAAAAAGGAAAAGATCCTTCACTTACTTCAAACTTGATGCACCTTCCTCATCATTGTCATAGCTGATATGCATCGGTTGATCACTGTATTCGAGCTACTGAAAGTGAACTTCCTCCTCGCACAAACTAGCTGCTGATTCATCTACAAGATTAGCTTCTTTTTGGAGAACATAATCATCATCATACTGATCAAAATAAGGCAATTCATCATCAAACATACACATCATATCAACAGCTCTCTCTTCTTCACAATGATCTATAAAACAATCACTATGACAATTGGGATCAGAAACAAAATGTTTTGGGTTAGCCGCTTGTTCTTGAATGTTACTTTCATTTTTTGCAGTCATTTTTTGCGCCATCTCTTCTACTACATTTACGAAAAGATCAAGCTTTTCCTCTGAAAGTGTCAGCTGCTCTGAAATATTCTTCTTTTCTTCTTCCTTCAACCTTGCCCTCAAGATCAGCAAATGAGCCTCTACATTCACTGCCTTGTTCTGCATCTTGTGAAGTGTTGCAATATCCTTTTCTCTCAGCTAAAACTCCATTTCCATATCAAAGGCACTCGGGTAGTGCAAGAGAGAAGATCTAGGAGAAGGCCTTATATCAACTGGCATTGAATAATAAACTTGGTTAGATCTGGCAGAAAATTGTTGTACTGTCTCCCCTGGCATTCTTTTCAGCTGATTATACTCTTCTATAATAAGGAAAAGATTATGCCCGATCATCCACCTGTCGAGAAAAACTTTGACAAACTGCTGGAAATCTGAGATGCTCGCATCAAGAAGGGTTCTAAACCAACTCTTCACTTTGGCTTGCAAATAAAGAGGAAAAAACCTTATATTGACATCTTTTGCATCAACTTCAAAAAGATCTAGAAAAGACTCAAAATTCTGCACATGTTGCTCAGCGTTGACATTCTTACATTCACCATCAAACCTCGGCAAGTATATATCATAGTTTTTGGGGAAAGCATGAAGAACAGAAGGTAAAACAAGAGGTTTATACCGATCTGAAATTTTACAAGGTGTAGGGGTATGTACAATAGGTATAGAATCAGTCTTGGTCTTTTGAGGTTCAACAATCTAAAGATGGTCATCACAAAATTTAGAAGAAAGTTCTTGATCAAGCTCCAAGGTATGTTGTTAGGGTCCCACCCTAACCCCCTTATCTATGTAATGGGACCACTTCATAGTCAAGAGTCAATAAAGCCCATATTAATAATTGTAAGTGGTTAATCCGCAATTAATAACGGAACCATAGTTAGTTGCAA
>APFE031052689.1:169733-193621 GCA_000404065.3 Pinus taeda
TATAGCAATGATTACATATCGAGACTCTGTCTCTCTAGCCTGATCTTCTGATTACAATGGCCTCTGGGTACAATCTTTGCCTGTAGGCTTACAATCAAACCTATCTCACCTATCTATCTAGCATCTAACTTTCTAACCTCTGATCATGCCTTTTTGGCTTACATTTATACAACAGGGACTCTAAAACCAATTCCTGGTTTAGATCCATAAGCTTCTCAACAAAATCCTAAAATCTCTTTCTTATCCCTAAGGATTCTCTCAAATCCACAAAATCATGAACTAAATCCTAATCTGGATTTTACAATAAATTATCAATCCTCCCATCACTCAACTATCCTAAATCTCTCATGTTCTCCTACATCCGAGAACATTTATAATTATGCCTCACAATATTCAGTTAATTTCTATTCTCCTTAAAATCACTCAAAACATTAAATAATTACATATATTCAATACTTAGGAAACCAACTTCCTTGAAACACAAGACACCCTATGTCTACTAGAATACAATGATAATGTTGAGTTGAATGCTCCTGCATCAGACTCCCCACGTAAGAAAATTTATGACCTCCTGGTCATAAGTCTGGATAATTGATTCCTCTTGGATCCCAAATTTTATTTTGTAACTTGTCTTTGCTTTTACATTGTTCTATTGTTGTTTTTGTTTGTTGTTGTTCTCCAGGTCTCAATACCGAATGCTGCAATGCTCCACTTGCCTTGCTTTCATAGTCTGCTACTGTCTTCCCCTTGTTGTCACTCCTCTCCTTTCTTGCTGTTGTCTTATTTTGAGACACTTTCATCATTAACCTCCTTATCAATTTAATTTCTCTATCCAGTATATCCTTAGTTTGCTGATTGTATTCAAATCTTGATTGCTAAACTCTCATTCTTGCTTGTTCTTCACTTATTCTGATTACCTCCTTTTCATCCTTACCCTCTTCTTTACTGTTATTTTTCACCTTTTCTACTGCTACTATATTGTCTTCCAGAAAAATTTACTGCTTCTGTTTTCTGCACTTGTCAACCTCTTCTTGATTATTATTTATGACAACTTCTTTCTCATCCTTCTTCAACAATTTATCCTAAACATTTATCCTCTGTTCTTCTAACTTCCTCCTTTGAAAGTCTAATTCTCTATATAATTCAATGATTTTACTTGGAGTAAACTTTGTAAATTTTACACAATCTCCCATTTCTTTATTTGCTATTGATCCATCATCACATGGTCCTTCTTCCTCTGCTAAATCTTTATTAACATCCTTCAGTAGATGTTCTTCCTCTTCTTCTTTCATTTGGTTGTCCTTCTATGCCAAATATGTTCCAGTTTTTGCAACAAAATCTGCACTCGTAAGATAATCATCAAAATAAAAAATATAAGGCCTTTGTACCTCTTATTCCTTTGGCAACACTTTAGTATGTTGCTCATATCTCTCTTCTTCTATCAGCATATCAGTATGCTGATTCAATCTCAAAGAACTCTTGAAACTATCAGCTAATCTCTCCTTCTCATCATCTGTTTCAATGATGTCTTTCAACACTTGTCCATTGTAGTGAACTGATTCTTTTCCAGTGTCCTTGTCATATTCTGCTTTAAAACCCTCGTCTTCTAGAATTTTTTCTTCCACATTTTTGACAGCTTTAAAATACTGCCTATCTTCTTGCAAACCTGCAATCATACACAAATAATTAATTTTAAAAATACAAGACCTTTTGGCCTCATTTGATGATTCAATCAACAAGTCTTCTGGCTACTCTGAATAATTCATATGATTCAACTCCTTTGTCTCTTCATCACTTTCAAAAAGTAATGGTCCAAGTTCTGGTTCACATATCAAAACTTCAACATCTTCTTCAACATCTTCCTTTTGTTGTAGCTCAACTCTTTTGAGTTTCTCTGTCTCCAATTTGGCATCTATGATCTGTTCAAGTTCCCTTAGCTCCTTTATTAACTGCATATTCACCTACTGATTCCTCTTCTCTTGTAGCCTTTTCCACTTCACTTTGTTTCTCATGACATAAACATATTTCTGGTCCATCTCATTTCCCTGCAACATCTCTATTAACAATCCAAGCTGAATTGATATCTCAGCCATTTCACTATAATATTCTTCATCACTAATTCTCATGCCATTTGTCTTGACATCCTTCTCCTTTTTTCCTCTGTTGTGATCTCTTTCAGAACCTCTATTATGACTATCACTAGTCATCATCCTCTCCATCTCTGAGTTCCTTTCATTCACTCATTATGAGTTGCACTAAAGCCTCTACAACAGCAAGTCTGCCCTGCTGCCACTTACCTCATCAAGCTGTCCTCTGTACTTGGTCTTTTTGAAAGAAATTGGTTCTTTATATTTGGAACCTCCTTTGAGCAATTCTCTTTGCTCCTTCTAGGCTTCAACTCATCTGCACCTTCTCAAGAACACAACTGTCCTCTTTATCCAATCTCTGTTGGAATTCCTCAAGGTTCTGCCACATTCTGCTTTCACTTAGAAACTCTTACCAACTTCTTTTATCTCTTAGAAATTCTACCCACATCCTTTGTGGAATTGCCTTTGGGAGTTGCAACAATACTTTTGCATCAATGCAAAGACTACAAATTTCCAATCTTCAAATCCAATTAAAATAAAACCATATCATCTTACCTTCAAGATCTTTATCTGATCTTGTCCTCCCATTCACCTGCACTTTTGAATGGACTGTTCTTTTCACTAGCTTTCAGTTGTATCTTCAAATTCTGCTACTTAAAAAACTGACAAAAACCCGTCTTACAATTTAAATATTGTAATCTTGCTCTAAAATTTCACTCATTCAATATCTGCTAATCATTAGAAAAAATTGCATACCTTCACCTACCTTCAAGATCTCACTATTTCTGCAAATATGTTTCAGTAGATCTTCATGCTTCCACTGTGCAAACATTCAGTTATTGTCAATCAGATTTAGAGTCTGATTCTTTTTTCCAATCTTCTGGCTTTATCTTGGCAAAGTTTAGCTATCAACAACCATATCTCCTTTGCTAAGTTTTCTTCCACTCAGAAATCCTTACCAGTTTCTTTCATTACTGCTTCTTAAGGCTTGATCTTCTTTTGCTCAGATACTCCATTAGCTGCAACTATCAATCTTCCATCTATTTCTTTATCCAACAAAACTCAAATCAGAGTTAAATAAAATATTACCTACACGATTTCACAAGCAGTCTCCATCCACTATTTAGATTTGAATGAATCTACATTCTCCAAAACATCATTGTGGATTCTTTATGTTTCTGCAATCTCTTCTTAATTCTTACTCACCTGCCTTTAAGAACTTAATTGTTCTTCTCCAATTTCAATTTCAAACATTTCACAATTCCAATTATACAAGTTCATTGGCCATAAATCATTTGCTCTACTTTTCGCAAAATCTGAACATTCTATGAAAATGCAAAAACATCAAGATTAGTGTTCCTCTTACCAATCTCCCAGTTTTATTCTGGTTTCTTCGCTGTCAGATTAGAATCTAATCTCCCTTGCCTGCATACACATCTTTCCACATATCTCTGTTCCAAATTCTTCCAATGAAACTTTCACACCTGATTTCTTTGTTCAGCTTTGATAACAAATGACGTAGGGATACCCCTGTTTACCCACAATATGCATGTCCAACATGCATAAACTAATTTTCCTCGGGTATTTTAACTCACTATCGAGTCAAAATCTTCAACCATCAATAGTTTAGGCCCTGTTTATTGAACTCTATGGAATAATTCATTACAATAGCCTAGTCTTTATTAAACCACCTTTCTATTAGACTTAATCACCCCTTATAAACCTTCGTTAATCTTTTATTATGTTCTTAAAACCTGCATATATAAATCAAACCCCACACTTAACCTTTGGTAATCTTGGACTTACATAGAAACCTCATATAGATGCTTTATTCTATTATAAACACTTTGTAATAGAATTCTTGCAAGTATCGAGTTGCGTGTATGATTTCCTTGCTAGTTTTGGCATGCATGGCATATGCATGTGGTCTCTTGGCTATGATATGTCATTGGCATGGAGGATTGCCTAGATTGATAGTGGTTTTGCATAGCCTTGCCATTTCCTAGATAATCTTTTTTCCTTTTGTTTTCTAGTTGGTGCTCATGTTCCTTATGGTTGTGGGTTGAGTTATTAGTTCCTAGATCCTTGATTCAACAAATGATATGGAAGCCCAGTAACAGATTGGGTTGAGTTACTAGTCATAGAAGCCTTGGTTGGAAAAACACTCTAGAGCCCTTGGTGGCTTGAGTTACTAGTCCTCAAAACCTTGGTTGGAAAAATACTCTAGAGACAAGTGGCAGTTGTGAGTTGTGTTACTAGTCTTGGAAGCTGGGTTAGAACAAACGCTTTAGATCCTTAGATAACTTGTATGGAGACTGATCTCGTGATGGTTAGTGATATACGACTATAATGTAGAATCACTGGTTTAGGGTTGATGTGGTTTGACCTCTAAAATTCCTAGATTTATTTTTTTTTGGTTATTCCATGAGATCCCACATTCATGCTTGGAATATGTCATGGGGTGATTGGATGAAAGAAATATTTGGTTCAGCCTAGTCTATGGTTGGGTGGTATGTGGAAGTCCCTGATTTGGTTGGAATTTTAATAAGTTAATAAGAGGCACTTTCTATTGTGATCTATTATAATATGTATTGATTATAATGGTGACATTATGGCTGAGTTTCCATAGTTGATATGTTAGTTATTTCTAGTTTATATGTTGGTTATTAGTTGGTTATATGTTGGTTATATGAAGTATATTTTTTATGTCTCTTGACATGTTTGATGAATATATGATTGGTTATCAAATGCATGACCTAATAGATGTTATTGTAGGTATTATGAGAGGACATTAGAACTTCTTGAAGATTCTCAGAGATGAGATACCTATGTTTAGATATGTAATTATGACTTATAGATTACATGTTCATGACATATTTGACGAAATTTTTGTCATGGTTAGGCTTGTTTAGGTAAACTCATTGATTAAGTTTTGTGTTAGAATATTTGTATTTGTATCATTTATTGTTATGGAAATTTTCGTCAAGTTATGGGCAGTGAAATGGAGTCTACTCCTTAAAATGTGGTACAAATTTCACGGGCCCAGGCATAGAACTAGCTGAAGGAGACCACAATCACACCCTTGTAGTGGTTATCCATACAAATGGAGGCCCATAGTCGCATGGATGTAGGCTTGTGCATGCAACTGAGCATCCAAATCAGTGAAAAGTCAAGTTAACTCGAGGTTTGGGCACCTCGAAGGGTGGTTTAGCACTTGGGGTTCCCGTAGCACTTGAGGAAGGTAATTAAGGCTTTGTTTTGTCGATTCCATTTTCTTAAGGTGATTGAGGAGGTTGAATCATATCATAGTAGCTCTTCATCACATATTTACCCTGGTGGACCGATAAACTTGGGTAAGTGCGGGATGAGGTTGTTACAGAGTGGTATCAGAGCGGGGTTCCATCCTCTTTGGGTGATGTCTGGTTTCCATTCTCTTTGGGTGATATCTGATGCCACATAGTGGTAACAGAGCATGGTTCCACCCTTCAACTAGATGGGAGGAATGTGATTGTCATGCATAAATGTAGGTTGTATATGTTCTTGATGTGTATGCATGGTGATGGTCATTATTGCAGTTGCGTTTTGATGTAGAAGTTGATGATGTTGTTGTTGGGATGTGTTTGTCATGAATCCATGTTGGATGTATATACATATTTTATGCATGTCATTGTCTATATGTTGTTATGCACATCTTATCATGGTTATAGTTATGCATGTATAGTAGGTCATACATGTATTGTGAGGTCGTTGTATGTAGTTTGTGTCATCATGATGTTGTTGGTTGTTATGATGCTAATGTTTTGGTTGAGATAAAGTAGGAGATGAAGATCATCAAAGAGAGGTTGTAATATTGGACCTCAAGGTAAGAGAAAATCGTCATATATGTTTGTATGGTGGGCATGCAATTATTTTGGTTAATGGTTGTTATATGCATTAGGGTTTTATACATGTTTCTCATTCTATTGTTGTTGTTGTGGTCACATGCATGATATATGCTAGTCAATCAGTGTGGTCATATGCACATGTGTTAAATAGTCATGAATGATAGTAAACTTTTTTTATATGCACGGAAGTGATATGTGTTGGTTGCTAATTTATCCCACTTTTTACTCACCTTTTTATCCCTTTCCTGTACTCATTTCATGCCCTTGTTGGTCGATTTGTATTCTAAACAACGAAGGTACACCTATTGTCATGTCTTTGTGAATTGTTAATAAATGAAGCGTAGTCATAGGGATTATTGGCTAAAGAGACTTGCTAACTTAAGTTTTCATGAAGATTTGGAGGAATGATGACTATCGAACTGGAAACACTCTCTTTAGATATTATTTGCAATAATGGTTCAACATATCGATCAACAAAAGTGCTATCGTTGTATTTTGTTATATCCCAAGAATCATTGTGTATTTGCAGGCAGCCAACTACCATAATCTTAGGCACTGTCAGCTGTTAATGAAATGTATAAGTAGTGATTAAGGGGCTAGGAAAGCCACAGCTAAGGGATATATGAGATTTCTAAGTTGTGAAAATAGACCTCTGTAATGATATTTTGATTAATGTAATTGCTGATATTTTGAGTATTTTATAGATCTCAATCTTGCCACAACCCTCATCAAGTAGTTGGGCCCACTCTCCTAACTAGGTTCTTTTGGATTAGATATGTGCATAGGTTTATTTTTTCCTGTGTTATCTCTTTCTTTGTAATGATTTCAGTGTGTTGCAGTGAGGCTTAAGTTATTATTACTCTTATTATTGTTGCAGTTATAACTTGTTGTTACACATTGTTATGTTATGATTAAATGTTCAATGCTGGGTAGGGAAACTGTGGCCTGCATATACCTTGCATGATAGCCTTGAAATAACCAATCAAGCCCTGGGTTGACAATTAATTTGGAGTTGGGTGAATTACATGATTCATATTTGAACACCAACATTCGGTGTCATTGCTGGGGAGGCTATTGAAGGCGTGAAAGTATGACCAGTATTGACCATAGAACCACTCTCTCATCCTGGGGAGGGAAGTTTTTCACCCTGCTCTAGGTCCCGAGCATTAGATTATTTTTATTTATTTCATATGAACCATTCTCTCGTCCTAGGAAGGGAAGTTTTCTTTACCCTATTTCAAGTCCTCAGCTTAGAATTTTGTGGTTCGTTTGTTTTCCTTATTTTTTCTTCCTTCTTTAGGGGCGACTCTCTCATCCTCGGGAGGGAAGTTTTCACCCTGATCTAGGTCCTGAGCTTTCAATTTTCTTGAATGTTTTCCTTTTATTTTTTGATTTCATGAAAAAAAGATACAAATAAAAGGGGTATAAGAAGACCCCCAAAAAGGGGAAGGAAAGATCTAGGCATAATTACCTTTATCCCATAAATCGTTTCAAAAGTTGAATTAGGAGCATCATCACAAGCTGTTGTTCGGGTGAGATATCATACAAGATGCTGAGGGCAGTTAGTTTCACAAACATAACCTCCCCCAATAATAAAAGGAAAATTTAGGGAAGAAGAAGTAGCAAGCAGAGGATCAGGAGAACTGAACATCGTGAGTTCAGAAGAAGAAGAAGACTCAAGGAAATTCACTACACCATTTGATCAAGGAAGTGTTTTTAAATAGACTCACCAACACATTATAGAACAAATAGAACCTGTTGTGATTCCAAGTGAATATTGGAAGATATTCCTGGCTTCTGCAACTTCTTCGATCAAGCTCCCAATTGGACATATCAGGGGTGATGTGCCTATGAAGCCTATTTCTTTGTCAACATTACCTAACTTTCATGGTATTTCTTCTAAATATCAGACACATTCATGTTTTAGTTCGACATTGTTTGTCGGGGGTTTGACTATATTTCTGGTGCTCAAAAATTGAAGATATTCCCCGTCACTTTGAAGGGAACAACTTTGAGATGGTTCATGGGTTTAGGGGGAAATCTATTACTACATGGGATGATATGAAGAGGATTTTCCTCGAAAAGTATCAAGAATACTCCAAATCCCGAGATGTCAAGGAAGAAATCTTTAAGATTATGCAGAAAGAGGATGAGAATATGGATGACTTTGTGGAACACTTCACATACATTTTGTAGAGATCAGGCCATAGTGATCTAGATATGAAGATAATTTCTCTCTAGGCATTAAGGGAGGAATCTTTGTAACTTTTGAATGTAGTAGGAAAGGGAGATATATCAAAGGATGAATTCAACACCATCTGTGAATTGTGCATCAAGTGTTCACTTGGAGCTGCAAGGCATTGGAAGGGGATCCGAACCCTCAAGACATTTAGCGGTGGAGTTACGAAGGAAGAAATTTCAAACTTGAGGATTGATATCTTGAGCACATTGTCATCACAACTAGACATTTTGTAGGAAAAAGAAAAGCAGATGGAAGCAGTGAAGGCTATGTCCATTTTCTGCCCTCAATGTAGGAAGAAGCAGCCACTAAAGGAATGTCCATTGAATACTATCGAGACCTGTGTGATGTGTGAACAAAGCCATTCCACTAGCAACTGTCCATCTCTTCCTAGATTGAAGGTAGTTTTTCAGGGAGAAAATTAAGAAGTAGATCAATTGTACTTCATGGGATCAAGGAAACCATGACAACCATGCCCACAAAACATGAATCAAGGTATGCCTCAAGGCCCTTCTCAATATTTTAATAATTTGAATTTTCGGCCTCAGTCTGTACCTTTTTCACCTTCATGGCTGTAATCTTATCAATATTCAATTCCCTCACAACCATGGTTCCCTTAGTTTGGTACAACTCCTTCATGGTCCAATAATTTGTGTGGACCTCCTCCTCCTTCAGGACAATTCTCCCAGCCTATTCCGCAACAACAGTTACAGTTGCCCTATAATGCCTCCATGAGTAATCCTCCTCTTTTTCCATAACTGCCTATTCAATCCAACCCAAACCAAAAAATAGGGGAGCTCAAAAGGTTGAGACACTCAACCTTCTTGCATACAATATTCCGATCACAGAATGTAATGAATTAAATATCCGGTCTAGCTGGGAGGTAAATACTTAGACTTCACCAATAATTGTTGAACATATTGATGATGAAGTCTCATAACCAAAACCTAGGAATTCTGATGGAATAATTGGGGATGATTCAACACAACCTGTTATGGAACAATCCCCTTCTCAAACAATTGTTATAAGAGGATTTCAGGCTGGTCCACCTTGTCCTGAGAGACTATCCTTAAGCAAAGAGAGTCCTCATCTAGAATTTGACTTTTTAGGGGAATTGTAAAATTTATTTATCAAAATCCAATTACTTCAAGCTATGAATGATGTACCGATTTATGTTAAAACAATTAAAGAACATTTCTGTAAGAAACTCAGAAGGAAACCAAAGTATCCAGTCAATATTCACGTTATGGGAAAATTATCAGATATAATGTTGAGGAAGTCTATGCCTGTTAAGTACGGGGATTCAGGGAACCCATTTCTTGTAGTACAAATTAATGGGTTTGATATCACAAATGTGCTGGTAGACTTGGGGGTAGCAATTAATGTCATAACTTCTACAACTGTGATTACCTTGGGCCTGTGAGACCTTAAACCAACTCACAGCATCCTAGAATTGTCAGATCGGTCTACTATAAGACCGGTAGGGAAGTTGGAAGATATAACTATTTCAGTAGACTCATGGCAGTACCCTGTCGATATTTTGGTATTACATACCCAATCCTAAGTCAGTGGGCATCCTTTATTTTAGGAAGACCTTGGCTTGTGACCGTATAATATTACATTGGGTATCGATCAGGAAATATGGTAATATCCAATGGGTAAGCTACAAAGAATATTATCATTTATCTCCCTGCAAAACCAAGTTCATTAGATAAACCATGATTTACCTTAATACAAAAATATCTACCTACAAAAGGGTTGAAACCTAAAAACACGGAAATTAGACCAATTCTTACTATTAGTGAGGCCCTTTGTTTTAGGGATGAAATAGAAGATGATGCTATTAGTACCTTTATTAGCTGCCCCAACCCGTTTTTGGTTCAACCCACCAGCTATTAGTATCTGTTATGGGTTGCAATGTTTAAGAAGCCAATGAGCGAGAGACTGAATTTGGAAATGTTCCAGTAATTGTACACCGTAACAATATTCCTATATAAATTGAACCAGGGAAGACATTGAACGTTAATCCTGACCTTTCACCTTCCTAGTTTGAATGGTTATTGAAATTCCTTCGAAAACAAAAAGAAGAATTCGCTTGGGAATATACAAACATTAATTGATTTATGTACTCATCACATATACATTGAAGAAGAATGTCGACCTGTTAGGCAACCATAGAGAAGAATGAATCCTTCTTTAAAGAACATTGTCAAAGACGAATTATAGAAACTATTAGATGTGGGATTTATTTACCCAATCTCGGATAGCCAGTGGGTATCCCCACTAGTCGTTGTTCTAAAAAAGAATGGAAAGTAGCGGATTTGTGTTGATTACAGGGAGTTAAATAAATCAAATCAAAAGAATCATTTTCCCTTACATTTTATTGACCAGGTCCTTCACACATTAGCCAGGAAGAAGTTTTTCTCCTTTATGGACATATTTAGTGTGAACAACCAGATCCAAATAGCTCTTGAGGATCAAGATAAAATTACCTTCACATGCCCTTGGGGAACCTTTGCATACTAAGTCCTCCCATTTTGTCTCTCTAATGCATGTGATACATTTCAACGGGCAATATTGGGGATTTTTTCTGATCTAGTCAATGATAGTGTTGAAATCTACATGGATGACTTCACCCCATATGGGGACTCTTTTGAAGAAGGTCTAGAAAACTTAGAGAAAGTACTTAAAATATGTAAGAAAACACATGTTTCGATTAGTACAATAAAATTCCATATGATGATGAAGGAAAGAATAGTGTTGGGACATCTGCTTTTAGTTGTAGGAATTCAAGTTGATCCTGCCAAGGTAGAGGTAATATTAAATTTTCCTATACCTAAGACACCGACACAGGTAAGTATTTTCAATAGTTATGCTCAATATTATAGAAGTTTTATAGAAAAAAAATTCTAAGATAGCATTTACACTTTCAATTGTTACCTAAGGATGCAGAGTTTGTGTGGACAGATGAATGTGAAACAACCTTTGTGAAAATAAAAGAAATAGTTTTCAAAGCTCTGAAACTATGTGGTCCTAACTGGAAGCGCTTGTTTCACATCTCTACAGATGTTTTTCATACATTAGTAGGGAAAATCTTGGGACAGTAGGAGGACAAGGAACCGTAGACGATTTATTACGTTAGCAAGAATCTGACTCCTATTGAACTGAACTATACGGTAACTGAAAAAAGAGTTTTTGGATGTTATTTATGCTATTAATAAGTTTCCAAATTACATTACAGGGTATCCCACTTTCGTGCACACTGATCATACAACCATCATGTATCTGATGAATAAACCGATAACTCTTGGTTGTATTATGTGATGGTTATTATTAATTAAAGATTTTGATATTACCATTGTAGATAAGCCAAGGAAAGATAATGCAGTTGCATATTTGTTGTCTAGGCTAGATACTAGTGATGAAGGTGCCCCTGTAGAGGATATTTTTCCAGATAAACACATTTTTTCAATTTCTACTCACACTCCACAGTAATATTGCTAATTATCTTGCTATAGGAAAAGTACCTCAACACTTACCATACAAAGAGAAGCGAAGGATTATCCATCATAGTGCCCGCTATTCGTGGATAGAGGGATACCTCTTTTAGACAGGACCTCATCAACAAATATGGTGCTACATAAGTGAAGATGAAATCTATGATGTCTTGAAAGCTATTCACGACAGCCCCTGTGGAGGGAATTTTTTAGATAAGAGGACAGGTCATAAGGTGTTACATATGGGTTACTATTAGCCCTCTATTTTTTGTGATGTAAGGAAATATGTCCAAGGGCACGATAAATGCCTATAGATGAGACAACCTGGTTGGTCGTATGAGATGTTATTACAACCTCAACTAGTTCTTGAGCACTTTGAGAAATGGGTTATCAATTTCATTGGGACATTAAATCCATCCTCACATCAGAAAGTCCACATTTTGTTATGTGGCAAAGTTGGCAGAGGCCAAGGCTGTTGTGAAAGCAACAGAACAAGTTGTCTCAGACTTCTTATCCGAAGAAATTTTCACTCGGTACAAAACTCCTAGAGAGATAGCTTCAAATGGCGGGGAAAAGTTCACATCACATTTAATAGTGTTGCACTAAAAATTTTCACCTTGACATTCTGCTATCTGTGTGAGTTCATTACCACTCATACTTTCCTCCTCTGCAAGTCTAAAACATCAGCTCCTCATATCAAGTCTGGAAAATAAGAGAAAAGCTCTCAAAAATTTTTAAAACTCTGGTTTTGCACTTTCTCTTTGTCTTACCTGCGGTCTCACACCTAATGGTCATGTCTCCAGCACACATGACCGCACTATCTTTGTGTTAAAGGTGTGGACCCTCATAAAAGCTAAAAAGGCACAATTATACTCTGGAAAAACTCACTTTCAGTTATTTCTAGAAGCTTCTAGAAGGAACCTTGAGGTGGCAAGTTCGTTCTTTTAAGGTTCATGTAACCCATACCTTAAGGAGCTAACCCCTTGATGTGAGGAGCTTATTCCTTTGAAGGAGGATTCTATCCCTTAATAGGTGGACCTGTAACCTCCTCCTCTGCAATATAAAAAGAAGCATTGAGCTGGTTAACAGAGAGGTTAGAAGCTGAATATTTTTGAGGTGAAATGTTGCTGGAACTTAGTCTTCTTTAGTTGAGTTTTTATGAGGAAAGATTACATACCTCTAAGATCTCATTTGGAAGAGTTCAAGGCTTGTAAAATTAAAGGAAATTCCTATTTCAGACCCCAGGAAGAGCTTGCTCAACATCAAGGCTGAAATGGTTGTAAGGTTCTTATAATTCAAAGTTAATACAAATAAATTTGTTTTTCTCAATAAGCTGTTGATTCATGGTTTATTTTATGGATTCCTTGATCACCATAATAGACATGATTTATGATATTTTCTATGTAGGTGCTATTTAATATTTGCTTGTTTGTGATTGCAGGTCCTCAAAGATAACTCTTTCAAGAAACCAGGGGATGACTACTACGAACAAGCACTGGATCTAAGGTAGGATCTTAACACCTTTGTAGTATTTATTTATAAGTCGCATATGTCTAGAGAAAGATAGGTTTGTTTATTCGTTTGTTGCTAGACTATCTTCTGATACTAGGGAGATCAGCCTTGTCCGCAAGATCAATTTATCTGGCCAACAAATAGCAAGACTTATGAAGACGTATGGAATCAAGCACAGGGTGACATCTCCATATCATCCTCAATAGAATGGTCAAGTCAAGAGTACAAATCAAGTATTGAAGGATATCCTTATGAAGACTATAGCAAACCATCATTGAAACTGGACCGAAAAGCTTCCTAAAGCACTTTGGCCATATAGAACAACATGGTAGAACACAACATGATTTTCACCATATGAGCCTGTCTATGGGAAATCCCCTTTGTTTCTGGTGGAATTTGAAATTGAGATGCTTAGGACAACCCTTGAAGTAGGTTTGGATCCTTCAGAAGCACAAAAACACTGACTAGAATAGTTAAATGACTTGGATGAAATCCGTTTGGTAGTTGTCCAGAACATTGTTACAATTCAACAGCAGCGAACTAAATTGCATGATAAATTTACCAGCAAAAATGTGTTTCAAAGAGGATATTGGGCATTTCTCTATGACTCTTGGTTCAAATATTCTAAAATAACTCTTTTTTCTAGATGGATGGTACCATATGAAGTTGACACGGTGTTTGATAACGAGACTGTTATACTTGTAAAAATCATTGAGGCACATACCCCATTGATCGTAAATGGACATCGCCTCAGATTGTATCACCGTCTAGTTTCCAAAGACTCCTTCATTAAACATCTCTCTGATAATTCTGGTTTTGAAATTGTTAATGCAGAGAACTCTTCCTCTACAGCTCTTGAGTAATAATAATAAATAAATGAAATTACACATATATATACAATAAAATGTTCTTACTGCTATATCATTATTTTTCTTGCAGGTACTTTTCTGGCATTTCTACTCCACTGGTGTTGTTACTCCTCTGGTGTTGTTACTCTATGAATGTTGATTTCATCTAAGTACTTCACTGGTGTCATTACTCCTTCGGTGTTTTTACTCTTCTAGTGTTTTTACTACGTTTGTCATGATTTCATCTAAGTGCACTGGTGTTATTACTCCTCCAGTGTTGTTACTCCGTTCATCACGATTTCATCTAAGTAAATGGGTGTTGTTACTCCTCCATTGTTGTTACTCCATTCGTCATGATTGTCTAAGTACACTGGTGTCATTTCTCCTTTGGTGTTGTTACTCCATTCATCACGATTTTCTAAGTCCACTAGTGTTGGTACTCCTCCAATGTTGTTACTCCTCCAGTGTTGTTACCCCTCTGGTGTTGTTACTTCTCCAGTGCTCTTACTCCTTAAGTGTTGTTACTCCTCCACTGCAATTACTCCGTTAAGGTAAGTTTCCAGGTACGTCCTCAACTAACTTCATGGATTTGATTGACATTTCACCTATGACATGACTAGACATGATCGTGGACAGTCATCCCTTAGTTGGGGGGAGGTCCTATATTAATGTTAAACATGTCGTATTTAATAGCAATGATGAGCCATCATTATTGTGTTGAACCTCGCGCCAACTCATACATTCCACGTCATCATTTTGATACCCACCATACCTTGCGCATTTATCCATATACATTGGAACTTGAACTAGGTATGATTGTATTGAATTATGGTCATTTCCAATGCATTGTAATAATTTCCATTATTTACCAAAATCCACCATGGATTTTTCCCATAATATCCACCCAGATTTCCCTTTCACCACATCCTTTGCAACCACAATCCTTGTAATCACAACCTTACAAACTAACGCTCTCCTAAACAGTTTTGTTGCTACTCTAAGTACTGCTACTCAGAGTGATGCTACAAAACAAATTCTTGTTCCACTGAAAATTGTCACTTTGACGTTCTGCTATTTGTGTGAGTTCATTACCACTCATACTTTCCTCCTCTGCAGATCTAAAACGTCAATTCCTCATATCAAGCCTTGAAAATAAGAGAACAACTCTCAAAAGTATTTAAAACTCTGGTTCCACACTTTCTCTTTGTCTTACATGTGGTCCCGCACCTAATGGTCATGTCTCCAGTGCACCTGACCGCACTGTCTCTGTGTTAAAGGTGCAGACCCCTGTAAAAGTTAAAAAGGCGCGAGTATACTCTGAAAAACTCACTTTTAGTTATTTCTAGAAGCCTTTGGAAGGAATATTGAGGTGGCGAGTTCGCTCTTTAAGTTTCATGTATCCCATACCTTAAGGAGCTAACCCTTTGATTTGAGGAGCTTATTCCTTTGAAGGAGGATTCTATCCCTTCATAGTTGGAGCTGTAACCTCCTCCTCTGCACTATAAAAAGAAGCATTGAGCTGGTTAACAGAGAGGTTAGAAGCTGAATATTTTTGAGGTGATATGCTGTTGGAACTTAATCTTCTTTAGTTGAGTTTTTATGAGGAAAGATTACATACCTCTAAGATCTCATTTGGAAGAGTGCAAGGCTTGTCAAAGTAAAGGAAATTCTTGTTTCAGACCCCAGGAAGAGCTTATTCAACATCAAGGCTAAAAAGGTTGTAAGGTTCTTCTACTTCAAAGTTAATACAAATAAATTTGTTTTTCTCAATAAGTTGTTGATTCATGGTTTATTTTATGGATTCCTTGATCACCATAATAGACATGATTTATGCTATTTGCTATGCAGGTGCTATTTAATGTTTTCTTGTTTGTGATTGCAGGTCCTCAAAGGTAACTCTTTCAAATGATTGGAGGGTAACTCTTTCGAACGATTGAAGAATGACTACTACAAACAAGCATTGGATCTAAGGTAGGATCTTAACACCTTTGTAGTATTTACTTATAAATCTCATGTGTCTAGAGAAAGATAGGTTTGTTTGTCTATTTGTTGCTAGACTATTTTTGAGGTGAAATGTTGCTAGAACTTCATCTTCTTTAGTTGAGTTTTTATGAGGAAATATTACATACCTCTAAGATATCATTTGGAAGAGTGCAAGGCTTGTCAAAGTAAAGGAAATTCCTGTTTTGGACCCCAGGAAGAGCTTGTTCAACATCAAGGCTGAAGAGGTTGTAAGGTTCTTCTACTTCATAGTTAATACAAATAAATTTGTTTTTCTCAATAAGATGTTAATTCATGGTTTATTTTATGGATTCCTTGATCACCATAATATGCATGATTGATAATATTTGCTATGCAGGTGCTATTTAATGTTTGCTTATTTGTGATTGCAGGTCTTCAAAGATAACTCTTTCGAATGATTGGAAGATGACTACTACGAACAAGCATTGGATCTAAGGTAGGATCTTAACACCTCTGTATTATTTACTTATAAATCGCATATTTCTAGAGAAAGATAGGTTTGTTTGTCTGTTTGTTGCTAGACTATATTCCGATACTAGGGAGACTGGCCTTGTCCGCAAGATCGATTTATCTGGCCGACACTTGCAGAATGGGTGGCTAAGCTATTAGGCATGAACCTGAAGACATAATGAAGGTTCGACGCCATCCAAATGTATGGCAGGTTTTTAAGAATGCAGGTGTTGGAAATAATACTGAGAGGGGGGGGTGAATCAGTATTATCACATTAATAAAACTTTTTCATTTCCATAACTAGATTCATATATGCTACTTCCACAACTTCTTATGATTAAGTTAATTGATCTTCAATGAGTGCATTAGAACATTATCAACCATATTATCAGTTAACAGATGCAGTAACATAGAATAGATCATCACACATAAGGCACACACATGAACACCATGATATAAGGTGGAACCCCAATGCGGGAGAAAACCACCTGCTGCAAGTCATCTCAATCTTCTTCTTAATAAGAAAATCCTTTTACAATATTTGTACTGGTGCAGTCTTATACCAGTACGGGAGCTACAACCCCCTTTGCTCTTGTACTAGCCGATCCATTTACTAGTACGCAGGCTGCTACCTGCTACAATGCTCCAAAGATTCCCCTTTGCTTTTGTACTAGCTTAAGTACTAGTACGTAGGCGCCGGCCTACAATCTTCTCTCCTCCAGGTACCACGTTTCATCAATTTTCATACTGGATACACTGAAGCACAACACATAATCTGAAAGGCCACGTTTCATCCAGTTTTCATACTGGACCCAATAACCACATTGAAGCTCATAATCAAACAACCTTCTGAGTCACCCAATCACTAGATCAATACTTATACAATGAGAGTCATCAATCAGATCTAGTCCATCAGATTACATAAAGATGAGTCTTTAAGAACCTGATCCATTCATCCATCAATGTATAAACATTTAATCAATCACTGCTGTTATCAGAACTTAATACCAGAAATCAGACATCACTTCAAAACCCAGAACACAACAATGATAAACATGGATAGCTAAGTAGATTTCATGAGAAGTACGCAGCTTCACCCATATATCAGCTGCGTATAAGTACGCACTGTTTCCAACTGCTTCCCTGTGTATGTGTGCACTGTGCCTCACAGACTTCCTCCGTACGTGCGCTCTGTGTCCAATGAACTGTCTGCGCCCCTCTGCATCTGCAACACTTCTGGTCCTGCGTATCTGCGCACCTGCAATGCTTCTGTGCCTGCGTATCTCCGCACGTTTCTTTCACTGAACCTGCATACCTCTGGGTATAGATAATTTCGAGACTTCAAGAATAACCCAGAATGTCAGATCTACAGATCTGAATATGCGCCAAGGAGATATCAACCCATTAGTAGATCCGATTTGTAGTTCTCATGTTTCTCCTTGATTTAGATCTAGCTATCTCTCATAACCCATCACTAGAATTTCAGATCTAGCTTTATATAGGAAAGCTCTTCCTCAAATCAAGGATCATGGGGCTCAATAATAATAATAAAATAAAACAATACCACGGGCCAAAACCATGATAACAAAATACCGTCGGCTAAATACCAAGGGTTAAACATAAGGAACCCCACGTGTGCGCGCTTTACTGCCTTGAAGTGTGTGCACTGGGGTACGCACCCCATGAACGGGTAACCTGCGGGTATGTACACACTTTATATAAGACATGCCTGCGTGTCCACACCTTTCGTACGGTGTGCCTGCGTACTCCTTATTTTCTTCAATATTTGAGAGCTGATTATCAATCTCTGCTACTGTCCTGTTGTACAGTGATCCATCACCTGAATGGTTTGCCATCAAGGACAACACTTTAGCCATAATGCCAACAAATAATTCTTTCGAAACTATTCTAAATAGTAGACTGCAGAATGTAATAAGTGGCTTCTCTCCTCTGCAATTCTCGAATTCTAAAAGCACTTCTGTAATAGGAATTTAGAGTTTTAGGTGAGAGGAGAGAAAATTTCAGATCTAAGGATTATTGAGGATTTTACTTTTTCATTATGAATTATGTATAACGGAGTTTGTATGTCTGCAGCTCTTGTTGTAACAATAGAAATTCAAGCAATGTAAAGCATTGTTGGAGGCCAGAGCCGGAGAAATGGATTCAATAAATTGGTATTTCTAATACTAGCATTTTAAATACTAGTTTCATTTTATAATGGCACGAATGTGTCACTTTATTCATATTTGTGCACTATTCTCGGTATGAGTAATTTGTCTCAATCATATGTTATTATTTATATCTATTCTTTTGGGGTGAATTCTGATTTCTGAGTAACTATTTACTCGGAAATATTTCTTTTAATACTGGTTTAACAAATTGTGATATGGTGTGAACTACTTCCTCATATTATTGTTTAATTATTTGAATCAGTGATTAAACAATCAATATCATTTTGTGAACTTCTTCCTAAATGTTGTTGGTTTATTATTTTAGTTAAGAGGTCTATAAATAGAATATGTTTTGGTATACATAATGTTATTTAATTGAACTACTTCATTAGCTTGATATTCATTATAATCCAAATATGTTTAAATCCCAATCATTTAAATATCTTGCTCTCAGTTGGGTTAGATATATATTTGCTTAATTGAGATAGGATTAGGATTTAGTTCCTTTTGCTTTCATTATAGAATGCGTTTGCATTTAGAATTAATTTTACATTCTTATACCTCCTCCTGCCAAAGAGGCAAACCTTAGTTGTTGCTTATCTGAGTCCTAGATCAACTTAAGGATCAATTTCTTGCCTAATCAACAAGAGGTTTGATATGATGTCTCTTCTCCATTGTGGATGAAAGTCCTATTGTAAGCCATTTTAGAGATTGAGAGAAGGTAACTGGACTTAGTTGAACCAGTCGGAACCACCATTATAAACAAAAAAGGAGCTTCTTTAATGTTTGGACTGGGTGGTAATGCCCAAATGTTGTTGCAGCGAATTTCAAGGCTTCAACAACTAGGTACGACCATATGGAAAGCCTATTTTGTAATCCAGAAAGACACATAAGATGGAAGATGATATCCTCCCACTCAACTCCAATCAAAAGAATTGGCTAAACTAGCTGGAGGGGGTGTCATAGGAACGTGAGAGATACCCTCTTTCTCGATGGGAACATTAGAAATGCTCTCATACACCTCGAGAATAGGAGGATTTACCTCCAATTTATTTGAAACTAAGGAAACCAAAATAACCTGAGTAGTATGAGGTTCACTCTCTATCAAAAGGGTACAGTTAATTAAAGATGGAGCCAAGTGTATTGTTTTCTCAACCAATGGTTGGTCGAGAACAGATTCATGAGACTCGCTTTCTGAGAGACCAGGGTTGACGAAATATGACTTTTGATCAATCACTAGATCAACCAGGGAAAATTTTAAGAACCACCCTAAATTTATATGTATAATAAATGGGCGAATCCCCATGATACATAGGAAAAATGGGAGGCAATTTTATCAATAATATAATATGTATATATAACATTTTTGGTGAATATCTCACTGGATTATATTATCTTGTAAAGTCATGGTGAATCTATCATTAAATTATAAAATCTTGTAAGATCTTGGCAAATCTTTCACTGAATAAGAAAGGGTGAAGTCTTGGCGAATGTTTTGTTAAAGTATGAAACCATATATGATAATAGGAAAATATATTCATTAAATTGTAATATACTAACATACATGTTTGGAAAAAAGAAACATAATTTTCTCTTCCTACAAGAAAAGTTGCAAGTTTCAGTGGCCATGTTTGTCAAGGTTCTCACTTTTCACTCTTTCATATCCTTCTATTAGTTTTGATAATATTCGACAACAAATTTCGTTTAGGTGTTGATCTTGACCACCAGTTCTGTCAAGGTAGGAGAGATTAATCCTTTCTCTACCACTTTTGTCAAGCTATCACATTTCTTTCTTATTCCATAGAGTCCAACTAGGGATAAAAAAAACATAGTACCACTTTTTTCAAGTTATCAAATTTCTTTCTTACTCCAGAGACTCCAACTGCAAGATAAAAAAAACACATTTTGTTTACCCCAACATGCCAAAAAGTAGCAAGCCCCAACTATATAATATAAGAAAGTAGTAGGTATCCCAAAGCCATGAAGGGGATCTAATGGAAAGAAGTGACTGTTGTCAGAAGCCTTCCAATCAATATATTAATATATACATATAGATTTATTATTATTTTAATTGAAAATATTCAATTAAATAATAAAATTTAATTACGTCTCTCCCTATCTAAATTGCTTATTAGCATAATTCACTACCTTCATACATCTTGCATTTTTAACAATGTTGTAACATGTGGATTAATTTCATTTTTGATGCAAAATATCTGCCTTTTAGGACAATATGGTGCATTGGCCCAACCCCTACAGATTATTACAACAAATTAAGAAAAATAGAGCAGATGAAAGGTTGTACAATCTAACATATTTTTCAACCACCAACCCAACCCCTACAGATCATTACAACAATTTAAGAATAATAGAGAAGATGAAAGGTTGTACAATCCAGCATATTTGTCAAATAACTAATCCAACACCAGTACCTTAACTTTTTCATGAAGATATCATATTGAGAATGTTTGAAAAATGGTGGGAAATCTGGGCACTGACTATCTCTCTTCTGCGAGGGTGATGCAGAAAGAGTGATAATATTTCACTGTTTTGATTTTTTTTTGGTTAAATCAGAAAAACCAATATTAATGGAGATATTGGTATTTTTACTAATTTTTGTGAAGTGACAAAATGTAGCTTTAACCATTCACCTTAAGATGTTTTTTATAATATGATTTCCTAAGTCTATTTAATATCTTCATTATCATAGAAACCAACATATATCCATCTTAACTCCACTTCTACCACTCTTCGAAGGATGAAATCTATTTATCCCTCTCAGTAGACCTGGAATTAAGATGGATCTACACTGATAGAGTTTCCCCATTAAATAGTCTACGCTCACATGAATACCATGGGTTATCATAAAACTGGAGCTTAGAAACTACTATTAGTAATTTATAAAAATTAACAAAATTAATAATTGATTTTTATTTTATTTTTTTATTTTAACCAAATTAAAATGTTCAAGTGACATTAAATTACAACATCCATTTTTACCCTCGATCTACCAAGAACAAGGATCAAATATTTTTTCACTCTATGCTAGTTTGCATATCATGACATTTGATCTCTCCTGGGGCTTAGTAGATCAGAGTAAATATGGATCTATGCTGGTTTAATTCCCCCCTTTAAATAGCCTACATTCCATGTGAATACCATGGGTCAATACCATGTGCCATCTTTTTTTTATTAATACTAATATTAGGGTTAATAATGTTTTTTTTCATGGTATTAATAATAATTTGGCCCATGGTATTTGGCTCATAGGCTTCACCTAAATATAACACATTTTTTGAGTGTTCTTAAATATAATGTGACTTTTGGATTAAATATAAAAAATGTTTTATTCATTTACCATACCTCTTGTTTATTTATATTTTTATTAATTTACCATACGTCTTTTATAAATATGGTAGTTGGCCCATAGGATTCACTTAAATAAAACCTATTTTTTGAGCCTTCTTAAATAGAAAGAGGGTTATGGACTAAATATAAAAAGAGTTTTTATTTATTTACCATACCTCTAGTTTATTTATATTTATATTTATTTACCATACCTTTGGAGTAAGTATAAAAAGAGGTTTTATTTATTTACCATACTCCACTTTATTTATATTTTTATTTACTTACACATAAATATAAGGTGACTTATGGAGTAAATATAAAAAAAATGTTTCCATTATTCTTTATATGATTATGACTAAACAGATGAAAACTTTAAATATGGCAAGAACATTATTCAATCTTTAAATAAACATCAAAATAAGAGACCTGAATTTTTAAATAAAATGAATTATTCTTTTGTGACCAATTGTTCCAAAAAATAAGGTCATTTTCTCAAAATTAACCCCAATACCATGAAATACGGGAAATGAAATAAAAAAATATTTTTTCCACCGAATGTGGAGGGTGAAATAACTATCATAAATAGCTATTCTTGAAAATTAGGGCAAATGGAAGGTTGTAACTCCTAATTTGAAGGGCTAAATTTACTTTTTTTACTCTCTACGGATAGAGGTGATCCCTACTAGCCCAGAACGGGTCTAGCAATAATCAAACAATGCTATCACGCAAGTTCCTAATTGCAAATAAAAGGTAGGTGATGAAGACCTACTTGAGATCCAACTCTTCCCTTTGTAGAAGAGATTTCGCCCACATTCCTTTGCCTTGGCCGGTCACGATCCTCCATTATCCACATGAATGGACACCTGCACACAAAGAGAACAACACAAACACAAGCGTGAAATCTAATATATGCAATTATACATCAGTTAGGAAGGATATAATTCAACATCAACCATCACAAGTACAACGAGAATGGAACCATAATGATAGTCATCTATTATTAATAATCAACAAAGGAGAATACAACCAGCGTCCTGACGTCAAGTCCTCCTTTGGCTGGGTGCTCAGCTACACAAGTCTTGCAAAAGCTTGAAGGGGTGAGGGACAAGCTCTCTCTCTCTTTAGTGACAAGGTATCCTTACTTAGGTAAAGCCTTATGGATACAAAGAAGGCTTCTTGCAACTCCAATCTTTTGATATCTTCCTTTCAGCACAAGTATTGCCACTAGAGTTAGAACTAGCTTGCTCAAGCCATGGAGACAAGCTTTTATAGAGGAAAAGGAAGAGATAAGATCAATCACAACAATAATGGATTTGGCTTCATCACTGGGAAACTTCTATGGAATGGTGGCAAACTACTTCCCATTCAAGGAGATTCGAAGCCAAACCATCCTCACTTAACTTGGATTCAGTTGGTGAATGAGTTGGATAGAACTTTCAGAGGTTGATTAGTTCAAAACTTTGCCCAAAAAGGTTGGCGCGATTGCGACTCTGGGACAGAGCGCTAATGGCGTGCCCTTTCAATAGGATTTTCCCCATTGGCGCGGGCATAACACAGGGCACCAACGCTAATGCAAAAAGGGCTGTTTTTAAGGGCAATGAGCAGAAGATGTCTTAAGGGCATATGAAGCTCATGTTTAGAGGTGAATAAGGCAAGTGGTTTCAAGTCTTGTCACTTCTCACAAGTTCCGGAATGGGTCCTCCAAGATGCAGGAGAGGGGTAACAAGGACGGTGACAAATGGTGACAAATTACTGTGTAACAGATGCCCCCTAAAGCATGCGGCCCGAGAGAGAGAGAGGGGTGAAGTGCTTTACAAGAACATGTGTGAC
>APFE031052690.1:1551-39599 GCA_000404065.3 Pinus taeda
GCCTCAAGAAAGTGGTGGGGAACAATTGCAAAATTCAAACCAATCTACTTGAATTTGATGAAGAAGGTTCACTCTAACTCTAACCTGAACAAGTCCTCGATACGTGAGAACGAAATCTACGCGGTCGCACGATCAAGGAAGTCCTCGTCAAGTGGAAAGAAACCTCTCCAGAAGATGCAACCTGGGAACCAGCCACTATTCTTCAGCAGTTTCCACAGCTTCAACCTTGAGGACAAGGCTACTTTTTATGGGGGAGGGCATGTTAGGGTCCAACCCTCACCCCTTGATTTATGTAATAGGGTCGAGTCATAGTTATAGTCAGTTAAAGAGTCAATAAAGCTCGTATTAATAATTGTAAGTGGTTGACCCCCATTTAAGAAAAGGACCATAGTTAGTTGCAAACAAGCCATGGTATTAGATAGATGGAATTAATAGAACCATGGTACTGACCCATGCTATTATATGTATGAATCCTATATAAATGATAGAGACTCCCCATTGAGGAATGTCGTGTCTTATTTTATAATTGAGCTTTGCTCCATTGGAGGTTGCCCCCTCGAAGAGGCATGTGAAAATTTCTTTCATCTTTGAATAATAAAATATTTGTTGTTTTTCTCATTTTGTTCTGTGTTCTAGGTTGTATTTCTTCACATATTTGGTATTCTAGAATTTTCTCGCAAGTCAAGAGCATAACAATGCACACGAAGAATATCTTGATGGTTAGGATTCGGAGACATCTAGCGAACATGAGGGATGTCACCAAGATGAAAGGCATAGAATATATTTGTAGGAGGACATAGGTTAGCATAGTGGAGGAAGACCAATTAACAGATATTCCAATCTAGAACCAACCGTCAGTTGGAAAGCATGGGATAGTTGAAAAAGGGTTGTCATAAATCCAAACCATTTGTTGACTTGGAGAACAGTTAAACTGGATGAGAATTGAGAACAGGATGACTGAGGAACCACTAAGGATTGATAAGAAGACCTTACTTCCCTAGTTCAAGGGTTGGTTAGTGAATTGGAGAGACATTGATGTTGTGTTCTTTTGCTAGTGTAGCCATTGTTAGTCGATTGTAATTATTTTGTCATTTTGTATGTTTGCAGCTATTATTCATCTTAAGTGTGGATGGAGTGTGTAGGATAATTCTTGTTGTAGGAAGATATTTTATTTAGAGTCGTTGATACTCTACAACATAGAAGCATGTAATATGTTATCTTTTCTTATGATAAGGTTGGTGAGTCGAGTTCGTAATAATATATGTTGTAGCACATTGTTCCTACTATGTAGTAATGGAGAACTAAAGGATTTCCCATACCTGTGTTTATGAATGAATGTACTATTTTCTTGCTACTATTTGTATGGTTTGACAATGTTAATTCAGTACTCTCTAATGACCTGTGCAACAACAGAAGTTGGTATGAGTAAAGTGGCCTTGCCATGTTAACATTATGGATGTTGAATACTAAATTGAATAGTTAGAATAAATTTATATGATATGTTTTGTATTATGGGAGCTCGGGATGGATATCATATGTACCTTTATTATATTTCATGACTTATGCACAATAACTTAAGCCACTACTATCTCAAAACACACCAATCTCATCCAACTATGGAAGCTTGGTTCTAGCAGTCCCCCATGGAACCTTAGGCGAGACGTCATCGACTCTATGGGTGATTTTGAAAGGGTTCGTGCTGAGTGGGTTTGTTGGCCAACATTGCGCACCAAACCTAGGTTTGTCCAAACCCAGTGCCAACAAATGGTTTCATTGATGGGATAGGGATCATTGCATGGTTGGATTTCCCTGTGACAAGAATGTGAAGACCATGGAATCTGATGAAAGAGGAAGTCACCTATTGGTTTAACCATAAGAAACACAAGTTTGAAGCTATCAATATCAAATATCGAAGGATTAGTATTGAAGATTGGCTGCAGAAGTACATGTTCACCAAGTTCCATAAAATATTCTTTACAGATTTCTTGATTATCTTTACATTTTGTATTTAGCTATTGAAAGATAACAATATGACTTATCACCATGATGGACCAAGATGGTGGACTCCAAAGGAGGTTCATCAGTTGCAAGTGGTAAGTAATAAAGTTTCTTGTGTTATGGATTTTTTATTTGAAAGTGTATTGGAAGGATACAAATGCCGAGTTTGCAATAGAAGCTATAGTATCACACAACACAACACAAAGGAAATTCTTGGAGGGTCCATGAGGAAGATTCAGTCGGTTACTATCATTGTTATTCAAGATGTTGTTGTGTGGCCATGGAACCCTACCTACAGATCTAACACTATGAGAAGATAAATCACTCAATGCTAGGGGGGTGGTGGGGGAGAACTAGGAGGTAGTCTGAAGGAAGAGGAAGTGGATAAAGAGTGGGAAAGACTATGGTAGAGGTATATAGTAAGTAGGTGACTACGGATGTGAATACGAAGAGAGATCGGATATAGAGAATTTTCAGGGTGGCACATTAAGGATTGTTTGGAAGTTTCATGGATTGATATGGGAGGATTTTGATCAACGTCAATGTCTGTCGCAAGGAGAAACCTGAGGAGAGGGGTGAGAAAATGTCATCAAAGGATGAGAAGTAGTGCAAGTGATCAAATATATGAGGGAACATAGTCTAGTAAACTGCACACTAAAGTAGAGGAGGAGGAATACCAGCAACTTAGCCCATGCAGTACAGATTTCATGAACCTTGGGAAGTAGATTCAAACCATGTCTGGTGTCAAACCCATGACCTCATGTGCTTTCATGAATATCTAGGTATGTACTCAACATATTGTGATAAATACTTTTGAGGGTAATCATAGCCAAGGGGTTGGAGGTAGTAGTAGTAGTGGAATTGGCTAGGTAGTAGGGGGAGTGTCATAAAATATTCAACTTCAAAATGTTGTGAAAAATAGCACATTTTTCTAGTGGTATGGGAGGTGTGTCTGGTAGCCCTTCATCAAGAAACACTGCACAAAACACAAGGGAAGGAGTAGAGCTAAGGATTCTTATGTTCCATAGTGTTGGGAATGAGGATCCAGAATAAAGTTTGTTCATTTGTTAAGTTGTCTAGACAACAAATCAAGTCCTAAGGCAACAACGATTGAATAGTTGGAAATTGCCTTCAGGGATCGTGCATTAACTTGGTACATGAAGTATAAAATTGTGCCTCCATATGGGTAGACCATGTCCATAAATGAGATCATGCAGGCTCTGACCAGGGAGTTTCATAAGCCAAATTCAGAGTCTTAATGTATTATAGAGTTGAAAGAAATTAAACAGGGCTCGAATAAATATGTTTTTGATTTCGATCAAAGATTAAATATCTTGAAGGATAGGTTGATATTTGAGATCTTGGATGTGCAGCACAAGGAGTGGTTCATTGTTATACTACTTCCACACATCAGACTTCCTCTGAAGAAATAGTAGATAAGTTTGTAATTAAAAGCATTCGAGATTTCATTGAAGCTAGAAGCTTCTCCAGCAAAGAATGGAGAAAATAATGGCATGGTGCAAGTGCAGTCCTAGCTTGTTATGCTGACCCAATAGTTTCAAGATTTAAAAAAGAGAAAAGATAAATGAGAAGAGGTGTGGTGCACAATCTCCATGATGGAAGGTCACTATAGGAACAATTGTAAAGTATTAACATATTACATGGAAGAAAACATAGCTAATCTCCTGGCGTAGGGTAGAGGATTTTGGTGTAATATCTACTGAGTGTGGGGCCATACCCACAGAACTTCCCAATGATGCAGAAATATGAGGAAACTGTGTGCAATGTATTATGTGATTTTGTAAGTCAGTTGGACATGATATCCACCATTTCCATGCATTAGAGCTTATGTGTGAGCATATATTTGATTCATTTCAGGTATAGGGACCTGAGGTAAATGAAGTCATGACAACAAGTTTCAATCAGCCATGGTAAAATCAAGAAGGTCTATACAATCAGTATGGTCGAGGAAAAGGAATGGTAGCTAGAGCTCCTAGAGGACTAGCAAGAGGAAGATGTGGATTTGGAAGAGGTTAGGGACCAATTGTTTATTATAACTTTGGACAGCAGGGACACCTTGTGTGGGATTTCCCTAACACCTATTGCATGTGCACCTATTGTAGAGCATTGGACCATGCAACAGAAAATTCCCCATAACTAATTGCTAAGTGGTAGGAGAAGAAGGGGATGAATGTACAAATGATAGTGATCAAGCCTCGTATAGCTCAGCCACAAGTTGGTGTAGTAACACGATGAGGCGTTAGGATGAGATTTGATGTTACAAGACATGGGGCTCAACAACTACACTGGGTTAGAAAGGAACCCAAACCTCCTACAATGTTTGATCCAGCCAAAGAGAAGGAAACTTACAAGTAATCTCGAAGGAAGATGGCATGCGTGGAATGGGATACCCTAGAGGTACTTTAAGAAGTTGCAATTCTAGTTATACATGATCACATTGCTCATAGAGAGCCCATGATAGAGGTAGATTTGGTTCATAATGTTAGCACCTCGTAATTCCTCTAGGTTGATGAGAGGAACCCAAACGTAACCAAAAACCAATATTTAGAGATGGAATCTAGACCTTCCAAACCCAGAGAGGGGTCTCTCTTATGAAATATTCTGGATCTTAGGCTAGGTCTATAAATTAAGGTAGAATAATTTTGATATTTTGATGGCAAGGGATAAGGAAAATCCATTGAGCATGGAGTCAAATTAAGCTAATGATTTTCAGTACTATGATGGGAAAATGAAGAATCCTTGGATAGGGGCAAGATAGGAAATCCTTTATTGGAGTCTTTGTCAAATTTCGTTGTAGAGATGTGAGTAGAGGAATAATGAAATTCATAATATCTAAAGCATCTAGTTGATGATGAATTTTAGATATTATGGTGGAGGCAAAACACTAAAATGTTTAGTTACTTATAACAGAGCACCTGAAAGTGAATTCTAAAAGGAATTTTTTTAACAAAACACTAAATACATAACATTTAAGTTGACCATAACATAAGATAAAAAAATAACAGATACAGGAGATAAACATCACCATAAATTATTGACATGGGAATGCCTAAACAAGTAGACTTCGGCCTTCATCATTCACTGAAATTTTCAAATGGAATTGTTCAATGCACAATGTATTTTCTCTATCATACGCTAACCAACCCTTTCTTAATCAAAATTGCATCATATATACATCAAAAATATTATCTCCTCTCTTTAGGAATAAAATTCCCCAAAAAGACATAGTTTTCTGATTGTAGCAATGAATATAGAACCACCTTCTACAAATTAGCAAATTGTTTTGACTAAAGGAATCTTTAAAAAAATAAATTGAATGCCTACATAAGGATGAAGCTTTGAATCTCCAAAAAACTTCAAGACACTTTTCAAAACCATATGAATGGTTTTCAATTAGTTTGGAGTCAAGTTGAAAGGTTAAATTGCTGACTATGTAGAAGCGCAACAAATGTGTTGCGTTACTTCCTCCTTCAAAAAAAGTGCAGCAAAGCCACAGTGAATTAACCATTCTCATACTTTTGACCATCTCCTATATTTTTTAATGTGTCATACAGGTGTAATATAACCTCTAAAACATCATATACCTATTAGAAGACATATGTTCAAACTGTAAACCCCCATTCTTGAAAAAAATCACATGTCAAAATCAAACCTTAGCTACCTCAACTAACATGTCCAATGTTCCTCTTTTGTCCTTTTGTTTTTCTAGGATTCCCCCTATAATTCTTGTTTTGTATCCCTCGGCTCCTTTTTCAAGGTGAGATGTTGCCTGTAAATGTTCTTGATTTGTTTATGTAGGGGCTAAGTTCTCCTAAACATATCCATAGCTTTAACTAATGTTGGCCCACAACTATTCAAGTGATCATGTATCTTCTATTTAGCCCTTTCATCTTGTTCTCTAAACCTAATGATTTCATCTTGAGCGTTATTCAATTTCTTCCTTATCCTATTGAAATTTTGTTATCCCTCATCCAACTCAATCTTTTTCTTCTCTTGCATTGGCTTTTCTTTCATCAAGTTTTCTTTTTGTAGCTCCAATTTCCTGGTTGAAGATCTAATTACATGGATCCTTGATTATGAGGTCTCTAGCTCCTAGATGTCCTTTATTTTTTCCTTCCTTTTATCTTTAGATATGGTGGCAAGTAGATTTGTCTTAATTATTGGTTCTGCTTCATCAGCTTTTGATGGATTTTCATAAAATATTCTTCTTCAACTCCCTATTATCATTTGAAGCTGAGCAATAACTAAATGGGCCTTTTTCAACTGCTCCTACAGTTCCATAATCTCTTTACCTTTGCCATCTAAATAAATTTTCTCTGATATGGTGTCTTGAACTTCAGTAGGTTGTTCATGTATTTTATCAATGGGTAATATTTTTGTAGCGGCTCTTGTGTGTGGTTTCTTGGAAAGCTCAACCACCTCAGGAGAGAAATGAAGCTTTTTTTCATTTTTTCCTATCAGATTGGTCAACTAAAGTCTGTGGCCTTTTGATTAAGCATTCTAATGCAGATTGAACATCCTTTTCCATTGATGAGAGTGTATATTTTTTGCTCCATATAATATTTGAAATTTTAGCTATGAACTTGGATGAATCTAAAAATTCTTGCCATGACTATTTTTTCTTCCTCAATGCTTCCACCACTAACAATTTGTTCAAGGAGAAATGAAAGAGACTAGGCTCCACTTGACTCTTTTTAGCCTGAACCTTATCTGCCATCTTACCAATTCTCCTAAACAAGTAAAAAGGTAAATTTTAAAGGATTTTTACCTGTGAAATGCATCAACAGCCTGAAGTGGTACTGATAAACCCTCCCAAATATGCCTTCACAAGTGAAAAATCTTTGAATCACCTTGAGTAATTTGTTGTAGGGTTCAAGAATATATTCCTTTGGCAGGATAGCCCCATATTTTTTGTTTTTATACTTCGGCTTTAGAAAATATTTGTAGTTGACCATATCTAATGGCATGCCCTTTAACCATTTTTCTCCATGCAAAGGAATCTTTGTAGTTGTTGAGATAATAACCTCTGAAACTGGGAACCTCAATGCTCCAACCTTGGCTTCCACACAAGTGAAGTTTAAAGAAAATTATTTAGTCACCTGAACAATATAACCATGTACCTTTTCACAAAACTTGATGCAACAAGTCTGCTCAAATACAACCCCGATAGATGGATCTAAATTCGCCAAGGTAAGATCTTGAGGCTCAAATTTGACTATGTCACCCTCTTTGTACCTTTTCTTCCTGTCTGGTGTTGTCATGACTCATAATGAAAAACTTCTATAGTTGTAAAATATCATGACAATACTCAAAATATTAGCGCGGCAAAAATGCAGCAACAATAGAATTAGGGTTTGAATGATATTTTTTTGCAATCATTTGAATGGAAAAATCTTGTGTTTAAAATATTAAACTACAAGAATTTTTTCACAAGAAAAAACGCAACAACTATTTGTGCATGCAACAAATTACCAAAACACAGGTGCATCGAGTAAAGTGCAACGAGTTTAAGATTATATGGGTTAAAAGACCATGTGGGTGCTCTCCTAACCTATTTAAGATAATTTGAACAATACAAAACATGAATAATTCCAGAGAAGATAAATTTGAAGCCTAAAGGTGGTCATGGTGGTGAGAAAACCCTCACTTTATAGAAGCGCACTGGATCCCCTACAGCGAAACACAGCGAGCTCTCGTTTAATATCTATGACATCTCAGGAGGATAAGTAACATGCTCGATGGATTTTTGAAATCCAAAACATATTTTTATAATCCTACGTGCGGTCCATAACTTCCTTTAATTGCAATGATGAATTTTCAAATTTAAAATGTTCAAATGCAGCGCAAGGGAGAAGCGCAGCAACAAATTTACACCTTTGTTACTTACAAGAAGTAACAAGGATATGATGTATTACATGATTTATATATGAAACTAACTAAGAAGACACCACTAAATTTTCCCAATGGTGAAAAACCAAACCCATTATTACCTTTTTCTATGACTTGGATGACACATTAACCCTAAACTTACGAAACCTAGACCTTTTAAGAAATTGATAGCTTTATTTCTTTCACCACTCAAAACTTTAGTATATCCTATCCTTAATTGAAACTAATACTTGATCTCAATGAGATCATAGAAACACTTTACAAATTGACCAAATAATAAAAGGACCAAACTTAACTTTGATTACTATAGCATAGGACTCTAACACATAACTTACTACAGAGTTGCCTTGAGTTGGTATGGAATGAATAGGCAATGAAGAAATTTAGGAGTATGGTAGAACATTGCACCAAGGATATTGAGGTGGATTTTGTTAAAATATCATGACATGTGGTAAAATAGGTAGTGTGAAGAACGAGAACGAGCAAGGAATCTAGGTTTGGCGCATAGGTGGGAGATTATGAGATGGACATTAACATATTGGATATGGGGTCTGATGTGAATATTCTATCGAAGAGAACATGTGAGATCATGGGGAGGCCAAAGTTGAAATATTCTTCTATTTAGCTAAGGCTAGCCAATCAACATCGCATCTTTCCAATTAGTACATAGATTGATGAGTGTGTCAGTAGATATATATGGAGTTAGCAATATTTTTGACTTTGAGTTTATTAAAATCATTAATGAAATTGATCCATACCCTACTATCTTGGGGATTGATTAGGAATTTGACAATCAGGTGATTATCAACCTAAAGAAGAGGCAAATGATCTTTGAGGGAGGGTAATTTCAAGTAATAGCTTCCTTGGACCCGTGGGAAGGAGACTGGTGCATTGAGCCGGTTAAGGGGAGCTAAACCAAGAAGAGATATATAATATTTACAATGTGAGATACCATAGGTAGGATTATGTGAATCCTATTGGTGATGGAATGTTGAGTTGGTGTAACATGGGATCCTGCACTTCTGAATCAAAGCTACTAGCACTGTAAAAATGACAAAGCAGATTGCATGAAGTAAGTACTCGAAGGTGTGCGCACCTCACCAGGGTAGTGCACTGGATAGGAACAGAAGTGCATAGCTTGCCTTGCTTTGATGGACTAACAGAAGTAAAAAAAAATTGCAAGAATTTGAAGTCCATATATCAAAGTGATTGATAATTTTTGCACTAGATGTTGCATTGCACGCAACCCCAACTAGGTGGAGGATCCTTCATAAGATTCAAATCAAGGGATGGGCACAATGTAGACATTTTTTGTGCATTAGGTTTGGGATAAATACAGATGTCTCAGGAGACAAGTACACGAGAATGGAGTTTCCAAGGCCTCAGTTGAAATAAAATGTTGTGGCACGGAGTCGAGGATGTATACCATGCACTAATTTTAACATACATTAGACACTATACCCATGAATTGGTATATTGAGCTAGAGGTTCACAGAGGAAAAGTGGAATGGAATGAGCTGGCACAAAGTTTCAAGTCCACTTTTGTATTTGAAGAAAAAAAGCCAGCACTTAACAAGTCTTTGAAGGTATTGCAATAGAATATATTCATCGTAGGAGAGCCAACAATATTACTAAAAAACGTATGGTTATGTCTTAAGCATAAGCACTTATAGAAAGTCTAGGAATTCATCGAGTGTTACAATGTGGTAGAGCTAGAAGAGGATGATGATGACGCAAGGAAAATACAAATTCCTGAAGTTGAAATAGAGCATGCAGTGAGTGGAACAAAGTTACACTCAGTTGGTTACACGCAGCAGATAAAAACAAAGAAGGTAAATATTAGGACAAATGATAATCCTAAAATAACAATCATAAGAGATTATTGGGATGAACAAACCATAGAAAATATCATCTATTTACTGCATGAGTATCAAGATTTGTTCCCAAACACATTTGAGGAAATGTAAGGAATTGTTAAAGAGTTGGGTGAGATGAGAATCCCATTGAATCTTGATGCAAAGCCTATAAAGTAGCAGCCCTATTAGTTGAATCCAATATACAAGGAGAAGATCAAATGAGAAATGGAAAAAATGTTACAATCAGGGTTCATTGAGCATGTGGAGGAGTCGGAATGGATCAACCCTATGGTGGTCCATAACAAGAAGAGAGGAGAAATATGAATCTGTGTGGACCTTCAAAAGTTGAATGATGCTTGCACGCATGGTCCCTTTCTTACTCCATTTACTTATGAGATACTGAAGAAACGTGGGTGGACAGAAGACCTATTCATTCACTGATAGATTTTTAGGATATCATCAGGTGAAGGTTTCAAAGGAATATCGTCATAAGACCACCTTCACAATAGAATGAGGATGTTTTCAGTATATTATCCTGCCATTCAGCATGAAAAATGTGTCATCTATCTTCTCGCGCATAGTGGTCGCGACCTTCAAAGAATTCATCCACAATTTCCTGGAAGTTTAATTGGATGAATGGATTGTATTCAATATTTTAAAAAGGCACATTTAGGTTCTGTGGTTGATGTTGGACGGGTGAAAATAGTTACATATTTCACTAAATATCAAAAAGTGTGTATTTTTCTCACCTTTTGGCATTTTGTTGGGATGTGTAGTCTGCATGCAAGGCTTGCTAGTGGATATAGCCAATATTGTTTTCATAGTGGATATACCACCACGTACATTAGTCAGGAAGTTATAATCTATCCTAGGACATACCGGCTATTACCAAAATCATATTCAAGGATACCCATGAATTAATACTCCAATGGAAAATTTGTTGAAGACAGAGATGACATTCCAATGGGATGAGGAGTGTCAACAAGCCCTGAATACTTAAAAGAGAAGCTCATGACCGCATCGATTTTGGTATTCCTAGATTGGAAAAAGTAATTCCATGTGCACATTGATTCTTCATTGACTTCAATGGGTGTGATTTTAGCATAGCATGGAGATGGATAAATAGATCATCCCATCTCCTTTTCTAACAGGAAGTTGTCTATAGCAGATCAAAACTACACCATAATGGAAAGAGAGGTACTCACGATGGTGTATACACTTCAAAAATTAAAGAAGTATCTATTGGGTAGCAAGTTCAAATTGTACATGAACCACTCTGCACTAAAGTAACTCCTTAACAAGCCCATGTTGGAGAGGGGGATTTGCAAATCGTTTTTTCATTTTCAAGAATATGATTTGCAAGTGGCGGTCAATCTGGAAAATTTGAACACATGCCTTGATCATTTGTAGTGAATGACCATAAGAAAGGATGCGCAGAATCTAGAAGACGATCTAATAGATGTGTAGTTTTTTGTTGTTACTATGGTAGATGATCATTTTACAGAAATTGCAATATGTTTTAGTATAGGGATGGCACCAAAGGGGTATAGTGTCATTCAAAGGAATTAATTAGTGGTAAATGTCATTGATTACCAGCTCATCATAGGTTTTTTATATCATCTAGGCACAAATGGGATATTGAAAAAATGTGTGCTAGAACATGAGCGGCCCATGTTATTTCTCGAGGCACACATAGGTGTCGCTAAAGGACATTATGTGAGAAATTCCATAGTACATAAAACCTTGTGTGCAAGACTGTGGTGGCCTACCTTACATGGCAACACCAAAGAATTTTTCAAGGCATGTGATATATGCCAGCAACTGGGGAAACCTTCCAGGAGAGATGATATGCCCTTAGTTCCCCATCTCACCTTACATCCATTTGATAAGTGGGAAATCGACTTTGTGGCATAGATTAGCCCACCTACAAGGGAGAATGGTGCACGATACATCATTACTACTATTGATTATTTGATATATTGAGCAGAAGTCATGTTATTCAAGGATTGTAGTGAAGGGACATCTATGTGTTTCCTATTTGACAATATAGTGACTAGATTTGAGGGTCCATGAATTTTGATTAGCGACCAAGGAACACATTTTATGAATAAGACCATTGCACCGCTGATAAGGAGTTTCATATTTACCATCAGAATATCACTCCCTAACATCCACAAGATAATGATATAGTGGGGGCGTTTAATAAAATATTAGAGATTGTGCTCACTAAGGTATGTTATGTGTAATGAAATGATTTGGATTTGAGGATATCAATGGTATTGTGGGAATTTATGGCCACATGCAAGAATTTGACCAAAAATACACATTTCTTATTAGTGTATGGGTAGGAGGTAATTCCCATGGAATTTTTGGTACCCAATTTGCATATTGAAACAGCCACACAACTGAAAACAACCTGGCATATTGGAGCAGAGATTGTAGGATCTATGTAGCTAGAAGAATACTGCGAAATAGTTAGGTTACACCAGGAGGCACAGAAAGCAAGAGAGAAAGAATCACATGACAGGAGAATCCAACAAAAAATGTTTTAGCCTAGATATTTAGTGTTGGTGTATGATAGCAAATTTTTTAAGCATGTTAGGCCCCTATACTACTAGTGTAACCCCTTATTGTTATTAGTTCAACCCACTTATTAGATTGATGTACCCATGCAATGCATATATTGTTACTATTGTACCCCATAGAAGCCCACTATTGTTATTATTGTTCCCTTACATTATTATTGTTATGTCATCTTTGATTATGTTATGACCCCTTAGACTCCTATATATATAAAGGAGGTATTTTACATTGTATCATCCAAGAATTGTTCATTTGTGTAATGTAAAGGAGGTTGCCCCCTCGAAGAGGCTGAATTCTAAGGCATGGATCTATCTTTTCTATCTTTTTCTTGAGCTGGTTTCATAACATTTGGTATCAGAGCTTTGGATTCTAGGGTTTTGCTGCTCCAAACAGGTCATCATGGCATTTTCTCTATAACATTTTTCTGCGATGTTTCAGAAGCTAAAAGAAAACCATTTGAGAAGAAATTGCGCTGAATCTCGGGTCCGAATTTCAAAGCTTTTCGCACTATATTTGTGGAGATATGATCTAAGGAAGTTAGTCTTTTTGCAGACTCCTCAATTACATTCCAAATAGGTGACCTGAGGAAAATTGTCATAACTTTCTCTCTAAGCATCGGATTGAAATTTTGTAAGAATTTACAAAAAGAGAACGGATTGTAGTTTCTTCTATATATTTTTCAGAGCCAAAGGTCAAAACAGTAACTCATGGCACGTTGTACAAGTTCGCTCTACTGAACTAGTCTATAATCAGGTCATTGTGGGATATTTCGCATAACTCTTTCTTGGAGAATCCAATTTGGATCAGACTTGTGGCATTAGAAAGAGGACACAGAGGGATACTACAGGTCGCAATTTCATAACTTAAAGATCTGAAAGTACAGAGTTACAGTCGTTTCGAGATCGAGCTCCTAAAATCAAGAAAAAGCAAGATGAGGAATTTTGATGGCAAGGATCCGGTAAATTGGATACTTCAGATGGAGCAATATTTTGATCTACATGGTGTACCACTGTTACAAAAGGTATGTATTGCATATTCATATTTAGAACTAGATCTGTTTTTATGGTATGAAGGGCTTTGTTCTCGTAAACAACTTGTTACATTGTCAATTTTCACGGAGGAAATGATAGCACATTATGAGGATACAAAGAGCAGCACCTTCTTTAGAGCAACACTACAACCGTTTGAAAGAGTAAAAGGGCTTTGTGACATAGTGGAAAGAAAAATTATGTAAACCAAGAAGCATACCCCTCACAACTATAAAGATGGAAGTGTTGTTTCTCCTAGCCTTCCACAACCTACAAGGGTTACACCACAATAATTGGCAAAAAAAAAGTGAAAAAGGGCTTTGTTACAATTGTGATAGCAAATGCACTAAAGGTCATAAGTGTGCTGAGAAGAAATTATTTTACATAGAATATGAAGAGGAGGAAAAGGATCAAGAAACATCAAAAGAAGAGGATATACACCAGGACCCCACCCAAGAGAAAGAAGAAATTAATCAGACCATATCTTGCAAAGTATTGGCAAGAATTACCACTCCTCAAACTCTCAAGAAAGGACATATCAAGAAGAAAAAGGTGCAAGAAGTGAAAGATCACATTGAGAAAGAAGAAATGAACCCGACCATATCTTGTAAAGGATTGGAAGAAATTACCACTCCTCAAACTCTAGAGATAGAAGGACATATCAAGAAGAAAAAGGTTCAAGCAGTGAAAGATCACGTCGAGCATCAACAACAAGTTCTCCAACTTTTAAAGGATAACGCCACTTTGGTGAAAAATCAAACGAAACAACAGGTAGATCAACATCGTAGTGAAAAATGTTTTGATGTAGGTGATTGGGTATTTTTACTGCTACATCTCAAGCAAGCTATTTATGAGAAGGAAATGTTGGCAATACTATATGCACTTAAAAAATGGCAACCTTACCGAATGGGAAGACTCTTCAAGGATGAGAATGTGGAAACATTGTTTTATTCTATTTCTATTATCCAACTAGATTGGATAAATGAAGCAAGGGATGAATGGAAGAAGGACGAAAAAGTATGGCCACTTATTCAAAATTTGCAAAATATCCCAATTCAAACAATATTGCTAGAAATTGAAAAGGAAGGAAAACTCGTATTGGAACTTGGAGCATTCACAGAAACAAGAACCCGACAGCTACGAAAGCGATCAATTTCAGAGTATCTGATCAAGTGGAAGAACTTACCCACTACAGATTCCACATGGGAGGACAAGAATTTTATATAGAAGCATCAAGACCTACTCAAGCATTGAGGACAACACTTTTTGAAGGAGAGGGGCATGTTAGGCCCCTATACTATTAGTGTAACCCCTTATTGTTATGAGTACAACCCACTTATTATATTGATGTACCCACGTAGTGCCCATATTGTTACTATTGTGCCCCATAGAAGCCCACTATTGTTATTATTGTGCCCTTACATTATTATTGTTATGTCGGCTCTGATTATGTTATGACCCCTTAGACTCCTATATATATAAAGGAGGTCTTTTCATTTGTATCATCCAAGAATTGTTCATTAATGTAATGTAAAGGAGGTTGCCCCCTCGAAGAGGCTAAATTCTAAGGCATGGATCTATATTTTCTATCTTTTTCTTGAGCTGGTTTCATAACAAAGCACCCAAGAAAATTCTAGATGCATTGGTTGGGGCCATATATGATCCAACAAGTGATTAATGCAAGAAATGTGCAGCTAAAAAATATGTATGGTACCCCGTGAGAAGGATTTTTTAATGGGATACGTTGAAGTTCTACAGGAACAACCAAACTCTTGTGCATCATATGTAATGGAACATGAGAACTCTACTTTTTTTACATAAATAAAGTATGAGTTTGTTTTTTTAATTTAAGATGTAGTTGGTTATTGAAGTGTATAGAGATTTATCATTTGTTTTCAACAATAGGAGTTGTTGGGTGGTCGCAGAATAAACAAACTACATGAGGTGGAAAAAATGTTGCACACCAAGGGAAGTGTGCACGATATCAGTGCCAGAGCATGCAGCATGTAGAATTGGGGACATCCTAGTCAAATAAAACCTACACAAAGGGGTTCAAAAATTGTACCGTAGTATCATACAGAAAAGCCTTTTTTTAATCCCCAACATAATATTAGTGATGTATAGGAAAGTAATTCATCCATGGGATCAAGTAAGAATCACAACAAAAAATAACATGACAGTAGTCATGTGCAGAGGCAAAAAAATGATCATCCCCAAATTAGTAATGTCTACTGAATTGAAATAAAGTGGTGGATTTATACCAAATAAAAATTTTGCAGCAGACGAGAACACACAAACTATCATTTTAAACCATTGGGTGTTAGGACAATGAGATTGAAGGGGTTAACAATGAGGTGGTTCAGACATAATTGGAATGAATTGGTGTTATGCCAAGAATGAGCACATGCATGCTATCTCTTCAAGCTAAAGCCTAGAGATAAAACATGAGTTTAGCTCAGGGGTCCAGTGATTCGGATTTGCATACAGTGATGGAAGGGATCAGTGAAATGATTGTGTGAGGAAGGAGACATCAAGAAACATAGTTATAAAACTTCGACCAAGCAGGTAGGAGTGGCATTGATCCAATAGAGGAAGTCTGAGGATATGTAAGAGTGTACATATCTGGAGAGACTAGAGATTGTGAGAGGACGAATAGCGCGAGAATGGTGCAAGGGGGAGATGCAGCTATGCTAGTATTGGAGAGTGAATATAATAATTTAAGATTGACTTAGGGGACATGACGAAGATGATTTTGCATCCCATGTTGATACAGCACCAAGCATCACTAGAAATTTAGATAGTCATAAAGCAGAGATAGGGAAAATAATAGATGGAGTATTCAACGTATCGATGGAAACCTGATCACACCAAGTGTCCTCGAATAAAGGAATCCCCATCCACTCAAAGAGATGTTTTAAAATGAATATTTTTATTGCACCAATTAAGCTCACCCAACATTGTTTATGGGAGGGCAGTGTGAACATATCTGATATACCAGTGTCGAAGCAGTCTCTGTAATGGGGGATGAAACAATGGAATGGGACTCGTTTCTCATGAATACAAGGATGGCATGAGAATCCCCAAGAGAGAACCTATGCCTTGTCAATTAGACTAAAAATTGCATAGATTAAGACCTCATAGGGTTGTGGTGTACCAACCAAAGTGTGCCCAGTTGGGTGGCCACTTACACACCCTCTAGATATCAATTGCTTATATATAAAGTCGAGGTCTTTGCCAATCTATTGGAAATACTTCTAAGGAAAGAGAAGGAGGAGAAGCATGAAGAAGGAAAAGGTCATAAACATTCATACAAATCCATATGAAAGAAGCAGTCAGAGATCACACTATTTTTCCTCAATAGGACCGTAGGAAGATGAGTGTGGAACTCCCTTATTATGTGGAGATGGATTCCAATGACAACTAGAGCATCTGACTACCCATGAAAAAAAAAAATTGACAGGAATATAAGGTTAACCTCACTAAACATCAGTATTCTTGAACCCATGGAGATAGAAGAAGGATTGAGTGGCTCGAGATGAGCCACAACTTTATGTTGGGGGTTTGTTGGAGACCAAAAATTTTGAATTTTTGTAGTAGTGCAAGAGACAACACACAGAGGAGAATGGAGCAGAAGGAGGGAACCTAGCACGAAGTATATAAGCTATTGCAGCGCAAGAAGGAATTGCACGTAGATTGTCATAGTGTCAAGTAAAAAAGCACACATGCAAAGCAAATCTTGACACTTGGCATTTAGAGACATTTGGTGAAGGTGAGGGAGGTCACCATAATGAAAGGCATAGAACATATTTGTAGGAGGAGATAGGTTGACGAAGTGGAGGAAGACCCATTAGCATATATTCTAAGCCAATAGCAATTGTCAGTTGGAAAGCGTGGGACAGTTGGACAGGGATTGTTAAAAAATATCCATACAGTTAATGGATGTGGAGAACAACCGAACTGGATGGGAATTGGGACAAGGATGACCAAGGAACTACTAAGGACCGATAAGAAAACCCAACTTCCCCAGTTCATGGGTTAGTTAGCGAATTGGAGATTCATCAAAGTTGTGTTATTTTGTTAGTGTAGCCACTGTTAATCGACTGTAGTTATTTTGTTGTTTCGTATGTCTATGGATGTTATTCAACTTAAGTGTGGATGGAGTTTCAAGTTAATTCTTGTCATAGGAAGATATTATGTTCATATTCTTTGATACTTTGTGACATAGAAGCATGTAATGTGTTATCTTTGGTGATGGTAATGTTGGTGAGTCGAGTTCATAAGATTATCTATTGTATTCTGTTGCGCATATTTTTCTACTATGAAGTAATGGAAACTAATGGATTTCCCCTACCTTTGTTTATGAATGGATGTATTATTTTCTCACTATTGTTTGTATGGTTTGATAATGTTAATTCAGTACTCTCTAATGACCTGTGCAGCAAGAGAATTTGGTATAAGTGTGGTGTTATTTCTAGGTTAACATTATAGATGTTGAATAGTAAATTGAATAGGTAGAATAAAGTTTTGTGAGACCCTATTTAGTATAGGAGCTCGAGATGGTTGTCACATGTTTGTTTATTATATGTCACAAATTATCGCAGTAAGTTAAGCCACTACTATCATGAAAACACAACAATCTCATCCAACTGCAAAAACATGGTTCTAACAGTCCCCCATGGCACCTCTGTTGAGATGTCATCCACTCTGTGGGTGATGCTAAAAGGGATGGTGTTGAGTGGGTTTGTTGGCTGACACTATGCACCAAACCCAGGTTTGTTTGAACCTTGCGCTAACAATGCTCTTATTTTACTGGAGGGTCTCTAGTTTGCTCTGAAATCACTAATATGTCCTTAGTAACCTTTATTTTAAATTTTGTCTCTTCCAAAAAGGGTCCAAAATAGATTTCTCCTCCATGGTAGGCTTGCATTTTGTTTCAATAAGGTGTCTTTGGATCACTCCTCAAGTGAGTAGAGATTAAGAGAATTTTCCTTGTAAAAAAGTCAATGCTTTATCATAGAGTCAACCCACCAAGTTGATTTATGCTAGTGCTTTCAAACATTCCTAGGTCCATTAGGGAATTCAGTTGTAAGATTTCATGTTTCATAACAAGTTCTACCTGCTAAAGAAATGTTTTCATAATCCATCTTTTGAGTCCTCGAGGATTTTTCTCATTTCAAGTTTATTTCATCTGGAAGCTCTTTGTTGAAGCCCATTCCTACACATATTCAATCATATGTACAAATGTTTAAACTCTTTATTTCAAATCTTATAAAATGGAACTTTCCTAGAGCATTGTTAATGGATTAGAGAAGGGGTAAACCCAAAAATGCAAGGGAAATTTTGGTAGCCTCACCAAACAAGATCTAAGATTAAGACACCATGCAATTATTTAAGGGAGTAAGTCTAAGGCTTCATGCATAAACCGGCTCTACCCCAAAACCATGGGCTATAACTATAAATTAAACCCTTATCTTCAAGAATATTGAACTAAAGAATAAAATACCTTGTTGCACAAGGGTGAATAAAAGCTTCATATTTTAGAACAAGCTTCTACAATCTAGAGATCCAAGCATGTATATCGAAAAAATGATGATAGACACAATTTAAATGGAAAAATAAAGGATTGGATATATAAATCTATGCCTTTATAACAACATCCTTCATTAGGGAAATATGTAAAGTGGGAGCCTCTTGTACCAAGAAAGAGTGAAAAAAGGTATATCCCTTGACTATATATTGGAAGAAATGCCTTAAATGATAGCCACACCAAAGGAAGAGCCCTTGAAATGGCACAAAATTTTACCATTAGTTGTCTCAGAGTGATAAATCATGTGGCTTTAAGCACTTCTAATAACGTATGGGGATCCCACCTTCACCAAAGAGGGGGCTATAAAACTCAAAGGATCACCTAGAATGGAACCAAAGTCATCTCTACAAGTGACCAAAGATAAACCCTAGCCACTACTGCTACATGCAATGGAATCACCATCACTATAATATGCTTGAGTGTGCTTTACCATTACTCAATGATACTCTTTAAAAATCATAAAATTTAACCTTACACGTTAAGCCTTAATCCCTAGACCTTAACTCTAAAAATCTAGCATCCATCATAAATAGTTGAATTTCATCACTCTAGAATTATATTTTAAGCCACAAAAATCTTAACCGTAAACCTTTAGCCTTACCCTTAATACCTAAATCCTTATTCATTAACCTTTAACCTACAAGTTTACTCTTTCAACTCTAAATTTAAAATTATATCAAGCCTCAAACCACAACACTTTTCTCCTAACCCCCACATTACCAATATTGGTCTTGAATGTAAACCCCTAATCCTTTAACCCTAACCCTTTAATATAAAATCCTACACCTTAATATTTACCCTATACTTAAGTAATTATTTATATTTCAATAAAAAATAAAAATAAAAACCAAACATTTATTAGTAACATATTAAATATCCCCTGGTTCCGGGTGTTTGATGAATAATTTACATGACCCCCAACCTAATTGGCAGCATTCACCACATGGCGCTGGTCTCCCAACAAGTGGCATCCATGAATAAAAAATTCCTTTGCAAGCACACTTTGTCCCTGTACCCTGCTCTCTCGCTTATCAATTCCAACATTAAAATGCCAAGAGTTATGCCCTCCCGGTAATTTCTCCCCCTAATCATTTTTCACAAGGTTCACTCCACTCCTTCCATCTCCCGCTTTTGTGTCATTTGACTGCTGTCATCCAACCATGAATCGCGACAAAGGTAGGGGATAGTGCCTAGGTAGAGGAAGAGGTTGCGGACATCCCTCCACCACCTTTGATGAAGCCTTGTCACTACTCTTTTTTACTATGGAATTCCAATTCACATTAGAATATAGGTGCTTGTTGTGGAGGAAGAAGACACTCGTAAAGGTTTTCCAACACTCTGGGCCCTCCATAACCTCCTTGCTCGCCAACTCAAGGCTTCGTCAACCTCCATAACCTCCTTGCTTGTCAACTCAAGGCTTCTTCAACCTCCATAATGTCTTTATCTGTCACCCTCATACTCCCCTCTAGTTGGATCATCTTCTCCGCCTGTTAATCGAGCTCTAATGGCCCCTCCCTTGTCTATGCATATCCCCTCCCCTCTGATAGTTAACGCTCCCCCCCTTCACCTCCTAGTCCTAGTCCCTATGGATGTTACATTTTGGAAGAAATTACAGTAGACTCCAGCAATGTGCAAGGTCATGGAAGCACTCAAGTTCATGGCCATTCTAGCATGGAATCTATGTAGATCCAGTGCGGTCTCTCTACTAGCAAGCGCTAACCTCTCAAGCACCACGGCACGCAACAGGTTGGTAAATTTTAGCTTGGCTTGGTTCACCAGTTACTGTCATAAAATCACAATTTTAGTTTTGTTCGTGAGAATTTGGTATAAAGTTGTTATGCTCAACATTTCAACTTTTCTTCCTTGTCAACGTTGGTTCACAGGCAAGCGACACAATGCTACTAGGCTAACTATTTTAAATTTTTCTCAACGTCAACCCATTTTCAAAAGTAAACTACTTCAAAAACTTGGACCATGGTTTCCCCTTTAAGGAGCATAGATTTGTTGTCTTTCCTCTCTAGTTTCCTTGCACAGAGGCAAAGGATGCTCTCAAGGATGTAAACTATGTATCTTTTCCATGTGCTTTGTTACAAAAACAACAAAAAAACATAGTAAATATCAACCCCTCAACCTCGATTTTCACCCTTCAACCATTAACATTAAACATAAATCCGTAACCTTTGCATTAACCCACTAACCTTAACCCATTTCCCTCAACACTTAACCTTTAACCATCAATCACATGTCACCAAAAAATGCAATCATATTCCTTACCCTTGGTGGCTTACACATTTTACTTCAACCCTTATTGAAAACCATTATTTCATAAGAGGTTGTTTATATAACCTATAATGAAGGAGATATGTAAGATAATGTCACAATGACATGTTATAGATCAACCAAAATGTAATAGTTAAAATTATAAATTATAAAAAGAAAACATGTGAAGTTGGCTTAGTATGTTAACAATACAACAATAAAATATTATATTAATTGAAATATATCTTAGTCTTGGATCTATCTATGACAACCACACCACACCCAGCCTTCTAGATCACCTTAATGAGGTGGGTTTATAAAATTTCCACTTTTCTTACCCATAATAAATCTTGTTTTTGAGGTCATCACTGCCTTCCTCTTGTAAAGATCTTTATGGAAATATAAATTTTATCAAAATCTAAGTTAATATTACTAAGTTGTGGTCCTTTGAGTATTTCATATTTGGTTCCACATCAATGTTACCATACAACTAGCATATGGCAAATTGCATTACACCCAAGTTCCACTTGTCACCCTAGGGGTGGTGCCAAGTTAGGACCAAGGCCACTTGGCCTACAATGTCATATGTTGACTCTAACTTAGTTACTTTACATTTAATTATACAAATGGGTTTTACTCTAACTTTAATTAATTATTTCATATATTTATTTTTATGGGTGGTGTCAATTTAGGACGAAAGCCACTTAGCCCTATCATGTCATCGCTCTAAATTTTAATTATTTTATATTTAATTTATAAAATAAAATTTTAATTAAATATTTATATATTTATTTTATGTGTTTATTTTAATATTTCATATAATATAAATAAACATATGTAATTTGATATTATTATTTTAATAAACAAATCCACTTGCAAAAAATCTCACATACTAATTACCAAAGTGCCCATTTTCCACAAGGCGGATGGAAAAATCAAAGTATCAATGGATTAATTGGTAATTGGTGAAATTTAAATTTTTTACATGAGAAAACTTTATCTACTTTGCCAACCATTAAATTTTTTACATGAATAAATTTTATCAAACTTTTCCAACTATCCAATTTTTTTCTTAGTAAAAACATAATAAATTATCCTAACAGAAAATCAAGAAATTTTATCAAATTTTGTAACCAATCTATGAAAAAAATAACAATTTAGAAGAATTAAATTCATGGAAAAAATTATCTAAATATTATTAAAATACATTCTTTAAAAATCCTAAATGTTATTAAAAGACACTCCTAAAATTCATAGAAAAAATTAACAAAATTTAGAAGAATTTAAATTTCATGGAAAAAATTATCTAAATATTATTAAAATAACATCTTTTAATCCTAAGAATATTAATAAGACATCCTCTAAATTCAATTACTTTTCAAAAATAGATAAAATTTACAATAATTTATAACCCTTTGTAATTAATCTATGAAAAAAAAAAATTAATAAACTTTATAAAATTAAATTTTATGAAAAAAATATCGAAATGTTATTAAAACACATCATCCAGAGTTTATTACTTCACTAAATATATACAATGACCAAAGTCCATTATATGCAAACCCTTGTACATAATCATTTATATGTGTATATATGTATAATATATATATAGAGAGTATATAAAAGATTCCGAAAATTTATTAGATTTAAATGGGTAAACCATATGTGTACCACTTATTACCAAAATCTTCAGAAGCATGTAATACTTTTCTTAGAAGCACATATGAACATCATATAATCGAAATCTCACTTCCAAATAAAAACACAGTTTATGAAATAAGTATATTCTTATGAAGAATTAATATCCACCAATATCTGTGCAGATCTTTCCATAGAATAAGTGGAAGTAATATGGAAATATTTTATTATTATCTTCGGACAAAGTTATTTCAAGAAGGTAAATTATGGTAAATACACATTCTTATGAAGAATTAATAAAATTAGATATATCTTCAATATTGCATAAAAGTAAATAGTTGCATTAGAGATATAAATGACTTTTCATTTTTAAATAATTAAATATTATAAGCATTTATCTATTCTGGGTAATAATTAAATTCTTATCAAAGAGTTATGAAACCTCTCATATTTTTTATATAAACTTATATTAGGTATTGCTTTACTATATTCCCCCTTTAATTATATGCATATATCTATGTGTGTTTGTGTTTATAAAAAGTGAGATTTCTTTTTGGCCATATTCAATATTTTAGGAGGCAACAAAAGACCAGGAATTTTCTTATTTATGAAGAGATATAGGGTGAAATAAAGTGATTGGCTTGTACACTTTAAGATCATTATAACCCGGTATTAGTAACTGAATTTAATTAAATGGAATATATGTCAACTCACTCCAAATATAGTTAGATCTGAAACAAAATTGTGGGAAGATCTCATAATCTTCTTAAACCCAAATCTAGATAGATTTCAATTGTATAACATCACATAGATCCCCATAAGCTCATTCATAATAAGTAGTATGTTCAAAAGGATCTAAGACCTCCAATTTATTCCTTTGCATAGGTTATACTATATCATGGGTTCATTAAAGAGTGTTTCAGCAATTGACTCAAATATTTTGTGATGCCTCATTTCAACTAGTCTTCATCATAGAGCTTGGAAATTAAATCATATAACTAACAGTTTAAACCTACTTAGATGGATTTTCTTTGAGAAACATGTTCAATCATTATTCTTTCATATAGTTGATGCAAATCTAACCTTCATTATTGAGACCTACCAGGAACCCCCTTTCCAGAGCAACTGTCAAGGCTACTCAAGAGGTTGAGAGATAGAATGTCCCTCTATTATTCTATCCTTACAATCTAATCCAAGAGGCTTGTTACAACATTGTCCCCAAGGATAACAAGTTGACTCATTAGGGGATTTTTGAGGTCTAAAATAGGTCTCCTAAGAAAAATGTACAACCAAAATAAACTTTATAAGAACTAATAGGATTCAAGATGAAGATGTCAACCATGGGAGATGATTCACCATTTTTGGAGCAAAAAAATAAAAGGATTAAAAAATAATAAAATAATAAAACTACTTTTTCAACTTGTAATCTCAACTTTTCTCCTCAAGGTTTTACTCAAATTTTGAGCAGGAGTACTCGTTGGATGTAAAATTTAATTCCGCATCCAAGGAGTACCAATGTTGCATACTTTCGATGTAGTCTACTACACGAAAAATGATAAATACATGAAAAGCGTGATTGCAATCACGTTTTTCATGTATTTCTCATTTTTTGTGTAGTAGGGTCCATCAAAAGTATGCAACATGGGTACTCTTTGGATGAGGAATCAAATTATGCATCCAACGAGTGTTTTTGATCAAAAATTGAGTAAACCCATAGGGAGATAAGTTGAAAATATGAGTTGAAAAATTAGTTTTTTTTTTCTTTTTTCCTCTAAAATTTGATAATGTAATCTAATCTTATTTTATTATTTCCACTATTATTTTATAATTTCCTTAGGAGGTCCTTTTAGACCTCAAAAATCCCCTAATGATACACCTATATATCCTCTATTTTCATTTCCATTAGCAAATTTTTATGCAATTAATACATTTATAAATTAATTAACTAGTATCACTACTCAACAAGTGACCACGTTCATTTATGCATTGAAAACATCATTTTTATGTCACATTGATAAATAAAAATAAAAGCATGTATCTAAAATTGATTTCTAATTGCAAACAAGCTATGAATGAGCCTTTTCCATCCAACCATAGGCTTAGCTGCAACACTACCCTCTAGATCTAGTCACTCATTATCCAAGCTATGGTACCACAAGGGGAATCACCATCAAAACTCATAAAATTGGGAAGGCTCATATAGATTAAATGACTAATTTTATGGGGTTATAAATAGAATTTGTCAGGAAAAAATAAAATTCTAAAAAATTAAAATAAAAATTAAAAATAAAAAAATAAAAAATAAAAATAATAATAATAATTAAATAAATTAAAAAATAAATAAATAAATAAAATTATATATATATTTATATAAAATTGTGTGTGAGAGAAATTACTTTATATATAGATTCACTTTATATATAATCTGCTTAATAAAAAATAAAAATAAAAGACCATCTAAAATTATTATGTTGCTACTTAAATAAAATATTCCGAAGTTATAATGGGAAATATTTAACAAAATCTATTTTAAACCTTAATACTAGGACTGTAATATTATTGCAACAACTATAAAAAGATCCAACAAACACATTTGTGATTTTCTATCACTTCCTATATTAATATAAAGATATTTTTGAAAATGCAATTTAAGTTATTCCTCTAAACTTTTGTTGCATTTGAGTCTCTTTCTACATTAATACAACTTCTTTAGATAAAAGATCAATATTTGAGTTGAATTTTATATATATATATATGTGTGTGTGTGTGTGTGTGTGTAAAAAATTATCAAAATTGTTTTCTACCTTCATAAATTGATTTCTAATTGGCACTGGTATTATAGTCTTAGTTTTACATTTATTGCCTATATAATCTATTAATAACTCATAGTCTCCCAATACTTATAAATGTTTTTCTATTGTTTTTTTTATAAAAATATAAAATTCCTAAAACACAACTATTCCTTTACTAACAACATATTTCAAAATAATATAATGTATTGATATTAAAAAACAATGTCGCCTCCATTATAAATATTTATAGCTCTTTGGTATGCCCCTACATTAACATTTCTTTTCATAATTAATTACTTGTTCATTTAATATTATATAATGTTTTTCTTTCAAACGTTTTCACCTACCTTTAATAGCTAGCTTGATTTTATGATATTAAATATTATTCTTTCAAACATTTTTATCTACTTTTAATAGCTAACTTGATTTTATGGTCAACTTGTGTAGGAATCCATATAAGGCCTTGAAATATCAAGTTGTCAAATAATGCAAGGTAAAGACTTAAAAGCATTTGTAGATGCATTAGTTATTTAAGAATATAGACAACAAACAAAATCCAATTTGTGCCATTTGTTGTGTAAATTTTTGTTATAAATTATTTTAATGCAAAAATAAAAATTTCATTGTTTTAACTAAACACTTACTGAATATTAACTTTGTGAATTCAACTATAAAAATCTCCCTACTTAAAAACTTTAACAATTTTAATTGTTTTAATATTCTAAAGTAGAAACCTAAATTCAAAAGTTGAATAAGATCTAAACTATTATAATTTACTTACAAAATGGAAACTTGCAAATCATAAGTTTTAATAATTAAAAAAAATTAAAATCTTTATCCATGAACGTGAGGGTAATTTTTATACTTCTACTATCAAATACTTTTTCCATAAAAAAGCAGTGCTAAACAAGACTTATTAAAAAAGTACGATTATAATCTACACAACATATTAAAAAGTAAATTGATGCATTAACATTAAAAATAGCTTTACACCTTTTCCATCCTATTTTATCTTATTCCAATTTTCAGCACATTACATTTCCATTTAAAATTAAAACTTTTCCAAATCTCAAATTATTATAAAAAACAAAAAAAAATAATATACTAAATTAACATAAACATCATGTCTATTTTACAAAATATTTAAAAATAAAAAATGTTATATTTTTAATTAATTTAAATGTTTTATAAATATTAGCATATCGTAAAATGTGTGAGGGTCAGTATAATTTTTTTTTAAAGAAACAATTAGATTATATTAATTAAGCTAGAATACCAGTATTTATCACTAAATACGCTGTGTCCACTTGGTCTTTTACATACAAAATTCCTTACATATTTTATTCTATATATCCCCGAGAAAATGCCACAGAACTTAGCAAAATGACATAACATTCAGAACATTGTTAAACTACACGTTCACTCAATTCCACTTCCTCTTGTTCGCTACTTGCTTGCATAGTCGTCGCCGCGTCCATATGTTGCAGAGGAGGGGCTTCCACATGCTAATTCTGAAGATTGTTGGGGTGTTTTCCTTTAGAGGTACTTGCAGGTGTGGGGTCCGAAAGGCCATACACTTTTTTTAAAACTTCCACGGTCGTTGTTTCCATGGAGACTTCAAAACTATCTACCTTAAGGTGAAAATTTTACACTTTCTATGCCAAATTCTCCATCAAGAGATGAAAACACTCAACTTCTTTTTGTGTATCTGCATCAACAATCCACTATATCCCTGCACAAGATCCTTTATCGAATTTCCAGTTATGATCATACTGGGACAAGTTATTATTAATGAGGTTTTGGCCCACCTATCCATCGAAGTCAAGTTATTGATGCTTGGTGTTGTCTTCCATTTGTCACTTGGCATGACATTCCTCCTCATGCCTCCCCACCAGGGTGGCTCTTCCCAACATGAGTTTCTACTTGAAACCTGATTCAATTGTCTTATCGAGAGTCTGGGATTTAAAGTGCTTTCCATTATTATGCTAACAATTTGAACAATTCACCTGATCAACCAAATCACAAAACAGAAGAAACGATAAATCAACAACTTGAAAATTAGCCTCTTCGAGGAGGCAACCTCCTTTACATCACATAACTGAACAATTATTTGGATGATACAAATGACAAGACCTCCTTGGTATATATAGGAGTCTAAGGGGTCATAATGTAATTAAAGCCTACATAACAATAATAATGTAAGGGCACAACAACAACAGTGAGATTCTATGGGGTACAACAATAATAATATGGGGGCTACATGGGCACAACAATAACAATAAGGGGAATATATTGGTATTATAGGGACCTAACATGCCCCTCTCCTTCAAAAAAAGTGTTTTCTTCAACACTTGAGCAGTTATGGATGCTTTTGTATAAAATTCTCATCCTCCCATGTGGAATCTTCAGTGGGTAAGTTCTTCCACTTAATGAGATACTCTAAGATTGATTGATTTTGTAGTTGTTGGGTTCTTCTTTCTATCACTGCTTTAAGCTCCAATATGATTTATCATTCCTCGTCAAAGTTCTAACAATATTGTTTGAACTACGAGCTTGTCACCAATAACCTTCTTTAAGCATGAAACATGGAAAAATGGGTGTGCTCGGGAAGATACAAGTAGCTCCAATTTGTATGCCATAGTACCAATATTTTACAACACCTTGTAAGGACTATAGAACTTGGGTGGTAATTTATTATCCTTCTTAGCTTGCTTGAGGGACATTTGTTTGTATGGTTGTAGTCGTAAAAATACTTAGTCGCCTACGTCAAAACTTCTTTCACTGTGATGTTGATTTTCATGTTGTTTCAATCAATTATGCACCAAAGTGAGGTTATCCTTTAAGAGTCAGAGAACTTTTTGTTGATGCTCGATGTGATCTTCCACTGCTTGAAACTTAGAATATTATTTTAAAGATAATGTGATGGTCGGTGGATGATATCCATAAAGTTCCATAAATGGGGTCATTTTTGCTCCATTATAGAAGGAAGTGTTATACCACCATTCAACTAGAGGTAACCACTTGACCCATTGTGTTTTTCTACCAGATACAAAGCAACAAAGATATCATTCCAACCATTCATTCACTTTCTCAGGTTTCCCATCAAATTGAGAATGATAAGATGAACTATGAGCTAATTGAATACCAAAATAAGAAAAAAAATTCCATCCAAAAATTTCCAGTGAAAATGGGATCTTTGTCACTTACAATAATCTTTGGATTTCCATGTAGATTTTGAATTGTTTCCATAAATGTAGTAGCAAATGTATTTTCTTTAAAAGGATGAGATAATGCACAAAAGTGTGTATACTTGGTAAGTCTATCAACTACTAACATGATGACACTCTTTCCTTCAGACTTGGGTAAACTTGTGATAAGATCCATTGAGACCTCCTCCCAACGCTGACTTGGAATGGCTAAAGGTTGTAACAGACCTGGGGACATAATTGTCTCAACTTTTTGGAAAACCAAACATTCTGCCACAAACTTTTGAATATCCAATTTAGAGTCATCCCAAAAAAAATTCCTTGTTGACCTTGTAAGTTTTTAAAAATCCTGAGTGACCTCCTTAAGGAGAGGTGTGCAATTCCAAAAGAATATTTTGTTTGAGTTGGGAATTATTACATAGATATAAGCGATCTTTGTACCATAATGAGTCATTTTTCTAGATAAAGGTATCAGTTATACTGGAATCTTGCTACAAAATTTTTATGAGTGTCCATGCCTCTTCATCATTCTTCATTCCTCCCTTGCTTCAGTTATCCAGACATGTTGGATAATAGAAATGGCATAAAGAAATGATTCCATATCCTCATCCCTTCTTGAGAGTGCATCCACAACAACATTTTGCTTCCCTTTTTTGTAGATGATTTCAAAGTCATAACCCAACATCTTATTGACCCATTTTTGTTGCTCTTTTGAATATAATCTTTGTTCCAAGAAGTATTTAAGACTATCATGATCATTTTTTACCTTGAAGTGTCTTCCCATTAGGTAAGGGCATCATTGCTTCAAGGTGTGTTGTATTTCCAACATTTTCTTCTCATATATAGATTTGTGTAAATACTTTCCCTTGATTGGATGACTTTGAAAATTAATGGGTCTTCCTTCTTGCATTAAAACAACACCAATTCCATTTCATAAGGCATCACATTCCACCATAAAGGTTTTTGTGAAGTCGGGAGTAGCTAAAACCGGAGTTTGGCACATTGCCTCTTTAAGATGTTCAAAGGATTTAGTTTCTTCAGGAGTCCAAAAATAATGCATCTTTTTTCAGTAATGTTATTATAGGTGTTTTTATTTTCCCATCATTCTTAACAAACTTGTGATAATACCCTGTCAACCCAAGAAATCCTCGAAGATGTTTAGGGTTGTGGGAATTTTCCATTCCTTTATGGATTTAATTTTTTTAGGATCTACCTTGACACCCTCATGAGATACAATATGACCCAAATATTCCACCTCTTGTACCCCAAAGGAACATTTTGAGGATTTTTCATACATTTTTTTCTCCTCCAATAGTTTGAGCACCCTGTCAACATGTTAAACATAATCCCTTCCAAGACTTGTAGATTAGTATATCAACAAAAAATACTAACACAAATTTTCTAAGGGTTTGAAAATGGAATTCATCAAACCTTGAAATGTGGAAGGTGCATTCGTAAAGCCAAAAGGCATGACCAAAAATTCATAATGACCTTCATGAGTTCTGCAAGTTGTTTTTGGAATGTCTTCAATCTTCGTTCTAATTTGATGATATCTTGAACAAAGATCCAACTTGGTGAAGTAAATTACTCCATGTAATTCATCCAACAATTCATCAATGACAATGTTGTGGCCACAACCACCACCCCATCAAAACTTGTCTTGACAGCAATTTTGAATGGGTCCCCTTTAGTCCTAGAGACTTTAACTCGTTGTCGAGCCAAATATTCAGTTCTTAATGGTCAAGACCCCCCTTTTGTCTAACCCCTGTTGCATGGTCCTCTCATCACCCTTCTTAACCCTCCATTCATTTCCTTTATCAAGACCTTTCCAACCTAAATAAAAACCTCCTATCGCACCTTACTCCTTTATAACCATTTACAAAGGAAATCCTCATAAATATGGATGAATCACCCCTTTTTGCTTACCACAATCAACATTAAAACGCATCGAATACATGGCTTTTGGACCCAACAATTTTATTAACTAAAATGCACATATTTTGGGTCCAGAGCGCCATCGCTTATCACTATCGGGAGGCCCAGGGCTTATGTGTATATAGCACGCTACCATCTTCCAGACTCAATGGCTCTATTAACCACGATATATATATTAATAATATTAATATATATATTATAGATATAATAATATATATATGATATTATATATATACATAATATATAATATATATATAAGATATATTATATATAATAAATATAATAAAAATTATATATTATATAATAAATTATATTATATATATATATATATATATATATCGGGTCCAGAGCCATATCGCAATATCACAATCGGCCTAGTCCAAAGCTTTTGTATAAGGTGCACCACTGTTTACCGGACCCGCCGATTATTATGAACTGGAGCATATAGCATTTCAAGTCCGGCCTTATGGCCAGACATGGTTTTCCCATATGTTCCTTTGTTTTTCAAAAAAACATTGAAGTCTCGGTTTTCAAAGGCAAGTCTACTATTACAGACCCACCGGTGGTATTAGCACATATATATATACACGTCGGGTTTGGGACCATATCACATATCGCAATCGGTGGGGTCCCGGGGCTCATATATATATGGCACTCCCCTATACTCTGGACCCGATGGTTTATTAACTGCGATATATATATGTTTCGAGTCTAGGATCTATATATATGGTGCACCATAACCACCCGGACCCGCTGATGATTATAAAGTCGGGCATATAAATTTTCAAGTCTGCCCCAATGGCCAGACTCAAGGTTTCCCCGTATATTCTTATGTTTTTGAAAAACATTGAAATTGGGGCTTTTCTAAGGGAATCATATATTGCAGACCCACTAGGTACATTAAGCGCCATTTACATATATTTCGGGTTTTCCTACTCCGATCCTCCACCGTTGATCTACCCCTCGTGGATCCAATGGTCCACGCAGATTTCGGGTGAACTAGTTGCTCGAAGAATACCCGCCCGAAAAGCGGTATCCTCTTTCCTCCTAGCTGCCACGTGTCGTTTGATAAATGGAATCGGGGCCATCCTCGCAATACCAGTTACCACTTTTAACCCCTTCCGAAATACCATTTGGTTCTGTGTTTTACGATGATTTTCAATATAAACTGAGTTTTACTTATGGGACTTAATATATGCATAAATTTAAAAGTCAGGGGCCGATTCTTTCACATGATGTAATAAATGTTCAATAGAGGCAAGACTTATGTTTTAAAACATTTATATTGTATTTTTTATAAGCATGACTAGTATCTATTATTTCTGCAGGCAAGGAGTAATGGATGCATAAATGGATCCAGAGAACCCTTATATGCGGATGCGTTCTGTTGAAAGAACCGGCCTTTAGCATTCTCAATCGGTTTCCAGGTGTTTCTTACGTATTCCGAAAATGAAACTGCCCCAGATATCATCATAAAGAGAGGACATACAGTCATCCTCTTCTAATCAACACCTATTCATTTCCCCAGGAAATGAAGCGTTCCAGTGACCGGAGACTCCTTCTACGTGTCAGTAGTAACACTGATGGCTCTACCTCTGTGTACTCTGATCGGTATATTGAAAAGAACAGGGGAAGATGAAAGGTCAAGGGGCCTGAGGCATAAATACTACCTCCAAAGAGGAGAGAAGGGCTTTTTGTTTGGAGAAAACAGTTTTGATTTATTGTGAATAAAGAGGACTGTTTGGTTTGAGAAGGAGCTTGTTGTTTCCAATTTGTTTCCCCTTTATCTAATATGTTTAGAATCAATGTGTTGTTTCTAGTATGAATACAAATGTGATTTGCCTTGTGCACATTGATAACTAACTACTCTTGGTTATTCCTGGTTATTTGAATGTGATTCAATAGCATTAATAATTCATGGAAGGTTGTTGATTCTAGACTTGTTAAACATCAGTTGCAAGTGTTATTTGTATGGAAAGGAATGTATATTCATGTTTAAGTAATGGAATTGTGATTAGGATTTAATACAACCTTGTTCTTAATTGGATCAGTAATTGATTCATTTGGAATTGAGATTTATGTATGGTATTTAACCTCTTTTTTTTCTCCTGCAGGATAGATTAGGATAATTAGGACTAGATTAGAGTAGTTAGAAGCAGCGTAGAAAGGATTTAATACATAATGGTTCACTGTTTTATTTTGTTGATTTAATTGAAGTCTTCTTCCCAGAAGCAATCTCTTAACACTATTACAGTTCATGGGGTCCCTTAAAACCTGTTGGAACTATCCATCCAAACGAAAGTAGGCCTAATTGGGATCTGTGATCAGGTTAGTTCCCCATTGTTAGTATGGGTAATTTATCTTTAATAGTGAGCTTGTTGATATCCATGTAATCCAGACACATACACCATGTACTAGAGAAATTTTGAGGTCTAAAATTGGTCTCCTAAGGAATATTATTAAATAATAGTGGAAATAATAAAATAAGATTAGATTGCATCATCAAAATTTAGAGGAAAAAAGAAAAAACTACTTTTTCAACTCGTATTTTCAATTTATTTCCCTATAGTTTTACTCAAATTTCAAGTGGGTTCACTCATTGGATGCACAATTTAATCCCTCATCCAAGGACTACCTGTGTTTCATACTTTCGATGGACCGTGCTACACGAAAAAGGAGAAATACATTAAAAAAACGTGATTGCAAACACGTTTTTTCATGTATTTCTCATTTTTTTGTAGCACGGTCCATCAAAAGTATGCAAAATGTGTACTCCTTAGATGAGGAATTCAATTATTCATCCAACGAGTTCTCCCTCTCAATATTTGAGTAAAACCGTATGGAGATAAGTTGAAAATATGAGTTGAAAAAAATAGTTTTTTTATTTTTTAATATTTTTACTTTTTTACTCCAAAAATTAAGAATCATCCCCCATGGTTGACATCATCATCTTGAATCATATTGGTTTTTATAAAGTTCACTTTTGGTTGTGCATTTTTCTTTTGAGGCCCATTTTAGACCTCAATTTCTCTAATGGATCAATCCTTCTTGTGTACCAATACTACTGGAGGAGAGAAAGAACTTTGGCTATGTTGAATTATACTTACCTCTAACATTTTTGCAACCATACATTCAATTTCACTCTTTTGGGAATAGGGATATCTATAAGGTTTGATGTTAAGAAGAACGCTTCCTGGAATTAAGTGAATAGCATGAACATGACCGCAAATAGGTGGGAGGGCTTTGGGAGTCTCAAATAACTTGGAATGATTGTCCAAGATTCTTTGGAGATCTGGAGAAACATATGATTTCGATGTTTGAACATCTAGTGAGCATAATTGTGCAATTATGCCTCGCTTTTATTTCTTCAAAATCTTTGTCATTCCATTAGAGATGATTATCTTCCCCAATTTCCCTATGATTCCCCTTAATTCAATTTCCTTTCCTTTCCAAGAAAATTTCTTGAAAATTAAAAGTTATTGTTCCCAGAGATTGTAACCATTGGACTCCTAATACAACATCAGCACCACCTATTAAAATGGAAAGCATTGGACTATTCAATACATATTCCCCCATAGTTAGATTGACATTATGAAACTTCCTTGAGCAATTTATAATTCCTCCAGTTGCAACCATCACTTGACACTTCGGTGTTGGATATAGAAAGCAATTCAATTTCTTGGCTATCTTACAATGAATAAAATTATGAGTACTACCAGAATCGATCATCACTATTACCTTTTTGTTCTTGATATGTCCTTCTATCTTGAGAGTTTGAGGAGTGGTAATTCATGCTAATGCATTACAAGATATGGTCGAATTCATTTATTCTTTCTCTAAGGTTGGTTCTTGGTGTATATCCTCTTCTTTTGATGTTTCTTGTTCATTTTCTTCCTCCTCTTCATAATCTATGTAAAACAATTTCTTCTAAACACACGTATGACCCTTAGTGTATTTGACATTAAAATTATAACAAGTCCTTTTTTCTCTTTTTTCTTCCATTTGTTGTGGTGTCAACCTTGTAGGTTGTGGAAGACTAGGAATAGAAACACTTTCATCTTTATAGTTGTAAGTGTTATACTTTCTTTTTTCCATAATTTTGCTTTTAACTTTTCTTTCCATCTTGAATGTCTTCTCCAATGAATTAGGTTCCCAAAGGTGAATCTCATGTTGGATTTTATTATTTAAAGTCCTTATGAAGACATCAATTCTATGATCATATGGAATATCATTTACCTTGATAATCAATCTTTTGAAGTCCTCAATGTGCTCTGCCATTAAACCCATTTGTTTGAGATTTATCAATTGGCTAAAGAAGGTATTTCTCTCTGTATCCTCATAATATGATACCAATTTTTCCATAAAAATTATCCATGTAACAATTTATTTACGAGAAAAAATCCATCTATACCACTAAAACTATTTTTCTTCTAAATATAAAGATGTAATAAGTACCTTTTGTGTGTACGGCACATCATGTAGATCAAAGAATTGTTCCATCTATAGTACCAGATGCTTGCCATCAAAATTCCTCATATCAATATTTGGAATGTGGTTGGTCTTCAACACAATTCTAGAGTCTCTAAAATCATGATTCACATTCTTTTTGTTCCCATCATGAGTTTTATGGAATACCTTGTCGCCATTAGGAAGCATTTCTTGTAGCAACTTTGTCAAACATGCCTTCAAATGTTCCATTTCTACTTTTAAACCATCTTCAAATATTTATTTTCCCTTTCTATTTTTTATTCTAAACCATCCATGTTTCCTTTTAAACCATCCATATTAACATTCAGCATTGCTTCCATTTCATTTTTTGTTACTCTTTCTGAGAGCGAAATTTGTTGCACTTGGTCTCATAATTTTGATATATCATGTTGCATTTCTTTCTCTTATTCATGTGTCATATTAGAGCTTTCATGTTGCTTACTTCGTGTGTCTATTTTTTTGTTTCGATACATATTGGAACTAAATAATTATACCTATGCTTCACTATGCCCTTTGAATCATTTGAAATTGATTTTTCAAACAAAAGTTATGTAAATTAAAAAAATATACACACCTTTTTGCTTGTTTTTTGGAGCTTGATATTGAAACTATTGTATCTCTGTAATTTTAGCTCTCCAAGGTCTTAAATTTTGTCTTGTGGTATCCTTCCAAGTCTTCTTTCCAATGCTACAAGTCAGACCGAAATTGGATTCTTCAAGTCAAAGTTATGTCCAATCTCCCACGATGGTCTGATTATGGACTAGTTCAGTAGAGTGAACTTGTACAAAATGCCATGTGTCATTTTTTTAACCTTTGGCTCTGAAAACAATACACAATAAACTGCGGTCCACGTACTTTCGGTCACCTTTTACAAAATTCAAACACGATGTTTGTAGAGAAAATTATGAATGTTTGCCTTAGACATCTATTTGAGATTGAATTCTAGAACATGCAAAAACCTTAACTTCTTCGAACCATATCTCAGCAAATATAGCGAACCAAGATTTGAAAATTTTACACAAAGTTCACCAAGATTTCGATTCCACATGGTCAAATTCAGCTTATGAAGCTTCAAAAAATAATTATAGTGAAAATTCCAAGATGACCGGTTTGAAGCAATGAATCCCTATAATACAAAGCTCTAATACCAAATGTTATGCAACCAGTCACAAAATAGAAGAAAAGATAGATCAACGACTTGAAAATTAACCTCTTTGATGGGGAAACCTCCTTTACATCACATAAATGAGCAATTCTTGGATGATATAAATGACAAGACCTCCTCGGTATATATACGATTCTAAGAGGTCACAATATAATCAGAGCCTACATAACAATAATAATGTAAGGGCACGACAATAACAATAGTGGGGTTCTATGGGACACAAAAATTACAATATTGGGGCATCATGAGCATAACAATAACAATAAGGGGGCTAAACTAGTATTATAAGGACCTAACAGTGTTCCCAACCTGAGTTTCTACTCAAAACCCGATTCAACTGTCTTGTTGATAGTCTGGGATTAGTGCTTCCCATTATTATGTTGGCAATATGAACGATCCACCTGCTCCGTCTTTTAATGAGCCATACAATGCTAATTAAGGACACCTTAATATTCATGGGATATGGATTATGGTGGTGTCGTTATTGTCCTGGATGAGGACCCCTTCCCCTAGTCCCACTCCCTTATTGGCCTACTCATCGACTCTTGAATTGTTTTCCCTTTTTATATGATAGAGGGAGGTGGAATCAAATTTTTTGATATGAAACTCTAACCTTGCAAATAATAGAGTATGGTCACTCTCGAGAGAGCTTTTAGATTGTTGGAATTTTTGGATTGTTATCATGGAGTCTCCAAAAACAATAATTTGTCGTAACCCTTTGGCCACAACAAACCTTAGCCCTTGCCACAATGTTAGGGCTTATGCTTGATTGTTTGTTGTCCAAACTAGTCCCAAGTAAATTTCAACACTATTTCCCCTCCGGGATTATATATAACCCCTCCTACTCCAACCACCCCTTACTAGTTAGTATATTTAATTTAATCTTTTTTAAATTAAAATATATAATATTTATATATATTTTAAAATTTAAAAATATATTAAATCTAATAAATTTTGTTGAAATAAATTATATTGTTGTAATTAATATAACATAATTTAATTATGAAATTATTTATAACATTTAATTAGTAAAAAAATTATTTCAAATAAATAATTTACTTTAATATGCTTGAATACAAAGCTAAAAAGTCTATGAACTTATAATAATTTAAAGTCAAAAAATCAATTTAGAATGAAAACATATTGCAACGGCTAAGACTTCTAACAAATTTAAAATAATTATTTATAAAACAAGTCATCAAAAAATAGAATATGTTCATCTTGAGGTTATAAGAGGTTCAAGTACAATGCTCGAGTCTAAACAATTTTTTTCTCATTTTGAATTATGAAAACTAAGGGACTAAGTGTAACCCATCCTTGTTAAACACCCACATGCTATTATATGTAATAAAATTGTGTATACAATGATGTAATTTTCAAATTAATGAGATAAACTGAGGAGAGGGGAGAGGAGGAATGAAGAGAGAGAGAGGGAGAGGGGTGAGAGAGGTAGAGAAGGGTAAGAGAGGGAGAGGAAAACACAAATATGGAGGAGGAGAAAGAGGAGGAGAGAGGGAGGGAGATAGTGACAGGATTGGAGTGCAGAGAGAGAGAGATGGGAGGAGAGAGGGAAGGAGATAGTGAGAGGATTGGAGTGCAGAGA
>APFE031052691.1:0-12818 GCA_000404065.3 Pinus taeda
ACAGTGAAAAGTTCGGATGTCACAGTGTGCACAGTTCAGATAACTTCAGGAAAAGGTTTCAGTGCTATGACAGAAGGTGAGGTTCATTGTCATTACAAAGATGTACTCACATTACAGTGACCAAAGGATTCGGTGCTATTACAGTGACCTCAATTCGGTGTTCTCACGTGACCACAGTAACCTCATCTCGGTGCTATTACAGTGGTGCTTTCACAGTGTCTCGGTGCTATTATAATGGTGCTATCACAGTGGATGAAGGAGCTCGAATTGGTTGCAGAGTTGATCTCTTCAAAGACACAATTGTGAAGAAGACACTGTTACAGGAGCAATAGAACTGAAGCATGCCAAGGTTGACTTGATGGATGGAGGTAGTCTTGAGTCTAAGTTGTAAGGATCTTGGTTGTCTCATCTTGGATCTACTGAAGGAAGAATCCCCTAGAGTGGGGTTTTTCCCTGGCAGCATGCCTACATCTTGTGTTCTCTTCTATTTGTTGTTTTGGCATTAGTCTTGGTGATAAGAAAAGATAACTCAAAAATAATGAAAAACATCACAAGATAATGTCATAATAAGAGAAATCATGTAACTGCTACTCCTTGGATTTCGCAACATGGAATCAGAGCTATGGTCAAGGTCAAAAGGCAGTTTGAAGACCAATTATACTGTTCTGTTGCATAATATTTAATTGGGAATTTAAAATACCAGTGTGCTTATTTCCAGCAATTTCAGAATTATCTGAGCATAAACAGTTTTTTGGTTATAAAACAATTGCGAAGGAAAAATAAATCAGACCTGGTATTTAAATTTTAAATTTTAATACACAGGGCATGTCGTTAATGGAGATGGTGCACCTTTGTATATTTTTCACTTCCTCTATGAAGGCTATATGTTACCCTAGGTTCTATTATGAGTGCTTCCCATGTGCGGGCAATAAGAATTCTGGCGACCTGTGCTTTGTCCATTGATCGTGTTGGTTATGCTTGAGGTTTGAACTTTGTAGTTGTAAGGTATTAAGGCAAGCATGGTGGCTCCCGCTTTATGAAGCAGGGGTCATATGGGTGTTGCATGGGCTGGTTTTGACTAATAGTGATAAGCTGTGATTATATAGCACTTGGCACTGAAACGTCTCTATGGCAGGTTTGGCTGGTCATATAATGTGTGTTTGAAGGCAGGACTGTTGAGTGATACAGACGATGTTGGACTTGATCCCTACAAACTTTGAGTTTGACCAGGCTAGGATTTCATGCTAATAACTCTCTCTCCCCTTCTCTCTTTGTGCATCCATTTCAGGTGTACACAGGCATTTCCTAAAGGCAAAGACTGCAGATATATATGTCTTGACACAATATTGTAAACGATTAACTACATATGTTTTTTTGCCGATGTTTGTACACTTGTTTTTCATCCAGTATAAAGTTTGAGGTTTATAGATTTCAGTCCCAAGTTTATTTCTCTGGAGTATGAACTTTTATGACAGGATTAATCAAATGCAACAATTTAGACATTAGTCAACATCCACTGATGTGTAGTATTTTTTCATGTTCAGTTGAGTGACGTAATGAGTGTTAATTGATGCAGCTAATGGTTTTTGACACCTTAAATATGACTACACACAAAACAAAGCCAGTAGCGAATTATGTTTCCAAGTTGGAGAACTGCAAGAAGATTTTATTAGTTGAAGGCGGTCCTGTGAATAGGAACCTTGCCTTAGCTACACAGAATCTGCATTATGCAAATGTTCTTCCTTCAATAGTAAGTACCCGATGTCATGATCTTCAAATCGTTAAACTTGTTTCATAAGGCAAATTCTGAGCTCATTGTGGAAGGATGGGCATGCAAGTACACAAATTGGCAGGGAATATATACTAAATGATTTGCGTGCTTGTAAATTGTGAAATACATGCTTTTCCTATGCTGTTGAGTGCATGTTTAGAAACGTATTAGTTGATTTATGCATTACTACCAATGTGCAGGGTCTCAATGTTTACAGTATTTTACAACATGATACACTAGTGATGACAGTAGATGCAGTGAATCGAATTGTGGAGCGGATGCACACTCCAATTAATCGCTGAGAGAAATAATGTGAGTCGTGGATACAATTTTTTTTGTTGTTGATGTAATTCTGACTTGAATCAGTGGTCCGCTTGGTTTTTACCCATGCAGAATGCTGGGTTCGACTGTTTGATCCATGACACAAGGAAACTGAATTTTCTTCTACTTTGAACGGGTAGCATTTTGTCACTAGCCAAGTATATTCACAATCGAGGCTAGTTAACTGACTTTCCTGCATTAGGATGAGTCGGTGTTCTTATACAAGGACCTCAAGTTCCTACAATTTTTTGATTTTATTGAATTCATTGTAGTGAATGTTGCTAACATGGGCTGTTCGGACAATACTTCAAATTATTTGAAGTCTCAATTGTTTCTTGTTTTTTTGTAACTATAAGTAGGAATACCATTAGCTTTACATAATATTTTGAGTTATTTATCTTTATAAAAGGAACCGGAGATGCGAGAGATTAATGTGGTTGATGATAAACTACTAAGCAAGTATTCTGGTTGCTAATATTATGGACAAGTAGAATCATTATATCATTTGACGTCTATTAGTAAATCAGGTAGATAAAAGTTGGACATTGAAAGATTCAAAATGAGGCAGATCTTTCTGGACAGAAGCCTGAAGATTCCTTCTGGTGTTTTCTTCCGCAATGAAAATGACATTTTGAAAAAAGGCACTGTGAAGTTCAAACTGAAAAGTGGAGATACCCATAGCATTGGTTGGGTGAGATCAATACTTCAATACGGATTACATTTCTTATCCATGCCTTGGTTCATTTATATGTTATAGTAGTTGTTACATGGTAATTTTAGTTCATATTTAAAATTGTGACGCCAGTGACATATAGATGTAGTTGTCCGGTCGTATGTCTCAAGATCTGGATGAATGAAGCAGTTATTTATGGCACTTTTTACGCATTTCAACATTATGTGGAACATGTACCAATTCTAAATGCATGTTTTGCTGCCAGCTAGTTTTATTTCGATTGGATTCCCATCTATAAACAACCAATTGAAGCAGCCGTGAGAATATACAATACAATGTGAATGAAGGTCGCTTAAATCATGAAAGGCCATAATCATGTCTGATATAGAGTTTAATTGCATAATACGTTTTATCTAATGACAAAGTACATGTCCTGCAAGATTCCCTAAAAGAACAAATTTTTGGGTGTGCAGTTGCATACTCCAAAAGTCGAAAGGACATGAAATCTGAACTCTTTAAATTTATAAATTTGATTAGCTGTGTATAGCCAATATCTTTTCCACCCCTCAACATTCCCAAGGGACCAAATTGCTAACAGGGTATTTGGGGGCAACAGCTGCACGTTGCTTGGAATGTCAGCGGGGAAATTTTACCTCAGGATAATGAATGAATTAAACTTTTACACATACAGTTTGAGTTCTCGTCATCACGGGCAACGAAGGCTAACAAAGTGAGACAATGAAATGCATCACATGTCATATCATGTTTTCTCTTTTTTCTTTTCAAGTAATTTGAACTTAACCAGCTTTGCAAACTTCACCACTTTGAGGCATGTGCGTTCCTATTCAAAATGCTTTACCGATCGATCTGAAGCAATAATGGTGATTTCACTTATAAAAGTGAGGATAAATATTGGCAGCTTGCTCCTTTGTTTAACTAATTTTAACTTAACAAGCTTTTCAAACTTCACTACTTTGAGGCATGGGTGCTCATAATTCAGAATGATATATTGGTCCATCTGAAGCAACGACGGTGATTTCACTTGTAAAAGTGAGGATAAATTTTGGTTGTTTAATTCAAGCGAAAGACAACTGAAGATGATTATAATGTTTGCCCATAATCAATCATAGTGGAAAACTCCAAGGTCCTTATTGTAATGGGGAAAGGGTACTAGGGAGCGTTACGAAGGTTCTTGTAAGGGGAAAAATGGCGGTATCAATTATTTAGCCATGTTAGGAAACCTTAAGAAGGTTCTTGCAAGGGGAAAAATGGTGCTATCGAGTATTTAGCCATGTTTGTATTAATATATTCTTTTGAAAAACAAGTAGTTCTTTCTATATAACTTATATGTCACTGAGTTTGATAACTTGTTCATAAGGGATTTTCAGTACATTGGAACTATAGCTTTCCATACAATGTTGAACTGTCGCTTTGCATTTTTATGTCTCTTTGAGATTCTCACGGTAGTTGTAAAAATTAGGGTTCAATGATTCCATTATAATCTAAGTTGCATGATACGTGCAAACATGTATGCGTTTTTTAAATGAAGACACTACGTAAATGTGACATTCAAAAAATTTGGAAATATATATATATATTTATGTGGAGGTATCACAGATTTTTTTTGTTCCCTGATTTGGATCTACTTGACTACTAAGATTTTAGCTTTACAGCTTTGGACCGGGAATAACAAGATCGGGTGTCGTGGTTTCGTAGTCTACAATGCATGATTCTTAGTATTGGATTCTATTCAAAATATATATATATAAATCCAATATATTCAAATTTGAAATATATAGATATTATATATAATATATAGTGTGTTGGAGAGGTATCACAGGTTTTTTTTGTTCCTTGATTTGGATCTACTTGACTACTAAGATTTTAGCTTTACAGCTTTGGACCGGGAATAACAAGATCTGGTTTTGTGGTTTCGTAGTCTACAATGTATGATTCTTAAGTATTGGATTCATATTCAAATTTCATATATATATAAAATCAATGATTTTGGATCTACTTGACTACTAAGATTTTAGCTTGACAGCTTGGGACCGGGAAGGCCATAGCATACGAGTCCAATTATCAATATCACCAACATTAAGGTATATAAAGTTCTTGGTGTTTTTGATTCGCTGTGAATCTCATGCCCTCATACATGATAGAATTTAATGAAAATGCTACAATCTTATCAATCTTGAAATCTATAGAGTTTGTTGAATTTTGAATAGGATATGAAATTCTACTTTCTCCATGGTAATGTTAAGTTGACATTCCATTATCTTTCCTTTTACCATTAATTGTAATGTAAAAATTCAAGTAAAAGGAAAGATAAAAGAAATGACAACTTAACATCATCATTAATTGCCAACATTTGGTGCAAACTGAAAATGAAGCCCTCTTTTAAAAATATTTTTATGGTCTTAGAGGCTTCTATAAGTCTCATTAATTCATAAGTAACATCCAATCAGTGATTAAAACCAAAAGTGTGGGTCCCAACAATCAAATTAAGTCAATTTGTTTTTTTTGAAAACATGGTATACGGGTGCTAAAATGCGTTTTAGTTTGTATGAATGCATTTCCCATACATGAAACATGTTTCATATGAATTGAAATGTGTTTTCCATGCATGAAACATGTTTCATATGAATTAAAATGTGTTTTCCATGCATGAATGTTTCATATGAATTGAAATGTATTTCAATTGCGTTTTAGTTGTGTTTCAATATTTTGATATGGAAACTCAATTAGTATGGTGTGAGGCAGTGAGCGGCACATTCCTTGCAACATAGATTATATTTGTATTTCAACCTTTAATTTCATGTAGACATCGTGTCTTATGGAACTTGTTTATAGATTCTCTAGCACTTTTAAAAGTTACAAACAAAATTTCTAGCAAGAATTTCATTATGATTTGAATATCTAAAAGCACTTCGAGCTTAATGAACAATTATAGTTATCTATTGCCTACGATGTCTATTAATTTTGTGAGAGGACAAGATGTTTTTGACGTAGCAGCAAAAGTCCTCGGTCTCTAACAGTAAAGTCCTTTGTTCTCGATCAAAACTAACATTGTTGTTGATAGCTAACTTGGTAACTTAAGGAAACCTTTTTGACACTACAGTTAATCCATTGTTTTATTATATACACACCAAACTTAAACATAAACATATATGTATATACCAAGTTACATGACACCTAATCTTTGATACTTATTCATCATTCTTTAATTCTAAACTAAAACAAGAATATAAAGAATTTAACACACACAAACACATATATATACCTTAGTGTAAGAGCGATAAAGAGCATATATCACGATCATAGGTTGGAAAAGAGAGGTAGATTGGGGCAAAAGAGAGTTTAATAAACAAAAAGAGTGCCAATTTAGTAACTCATCAAGCAACTACTTGTAGTATGCTCTTTGCTACATATGGCACAGATCTCAGTTTGATCCAATGGCCATTCCTTCAATGGATGCTTTGTACATTTTGGGTAGGAGATTGCTAATGCTAGTTCTACCTCCTCCTCCTCCTCCTCTTGCAAGGTATCCAATTAGGAGCTCAATGTGATTAATATATCAGTTTTGATGTTCTTCAACATGTTTCCAATTTGTGCTCTGGCGACTCCACCAACAATCCTATTGATCCTAGCTAGCACATCTCAGGGTCCTCTACTACTCTTAGAAGTTCCTTGTGAATATTGCTAACAAAGTTCCACAATGTCGTCATAATTTTGCTATGATATCTCTTCCACTCATTAGCCTAAAGAGTTCTATACAATAATATCTTATCCCCCACAATAATAAGACACGAAGTGTCACGAGAGCCAAGTCTTCTTGCATTGCTCTCTACAAATTGTAATGGAATCCCTCAACATAGTCTTCAAGACTTACGTCTTTTTGTTGAATCATTCAAAATATTTCTTCTCTTCCCTCATTGTCCTTGCATTAATCTTGTTATTTTTCTAAGAACTTCTTTTTCATTTGCACCCATGTTGTGATGTTAGCCCACCCTAAACCCATGAACCAATGTGGTGCGACGCCTTTAAGAGTAGTAGGAAGGAGTTCAACTTGTGTGTGTTAGAGAAATAGTCATAGCTTCTACAAAGTACATCAAACTCAAAAAGAAAGGTGTTAGGGCATTCTTTTGAGAAACTATGAAAATTTGGCAAGACTGAATGTGGAATGTTTTTCATCTTGGTCTATTTCTTTGATTCTCTGATGGGGAATCCGAAAGAAGAGGATTGCTCCTCAACTTTAAGGGCCATTTCTTCGAAATACCTGTCTTCCTCTTCCAAGGGTGCCTTGGGAGGTTTAGGAAAAACCAACTCTACGTGGACTTGTTTGTAGGGAAAATCTTCTAGGAACAAAGATTTTGTAAGGGTAGAAGATGAAGGTTGCACAATTTTTTATTCTACTTCAAAGGATTCAAACTTCTGTCTAACTAGTGAACTTGCTATAGGAGTCAAATAATGTGGTTGGTTGTGCCCTTTTTAATTATGACCTACACCATTACTTTAGAGAGTTTTGACAACTCTACCAAGTTGATCTCTACTACTAGGCATCTAACAACTCATTATGGCAAAAAACAAACTGTTAACTTTTTTTTAGAAGATTAGTGAATCAAATCTATTTTGAAAGAAAGAAATTTGTAAAGCAGCTAGCCAATAGCAAATAAAATCATATAATAGCTAAAGATATCAAGCAACACAACAAAGACAATACTATTGACAATTCCTTAGCAATGGCACCAAAAATGACGTGCCTTCTAATTACCTTTCTAACTGCTTAGAGAGACAACCAAAAGATTGCTCATTTAATTGTCAACCTTGGGTTTGTAGGGAACTTGTGAATTTTAGATCTAAGACTTTTGTGATCCATAATGTAGATATAAGTCTTTTGGATTAATCACATCGTTAGGATTTGGTTGACATTTCGAACCAACTAATGTGGTTTATCCTCAGGACAAGGTGAGAAATCAATTAATCTGAAGCAATAAATACATGGATGGATCATTGCCTAGAGTTAGCCGTTGAAAATTAGTCATTGGTAAATTCGTTATTGAGGAAAGTAAAATATTATTTAAGAAAAAGTGGTAAGGAGTTATCTGTTTAATTATTCAATATTTAGTTAGGAACTAGTTGTTATGTAATAATTAATTATTTAATTTGATATTATAAAAATAAAAATTAATGCAAACAAATCTAATATAATAAATTTATATAAAAATCCTAACGATGTGATTAATCTGAAAGACTTTATATCTAAACTTGTGAATTGTCGTGCACTGTATATGCTAGTACAATCGTATGTGTCCGAAGTTGTAGTAACTAAATGATTGTCACATTTTAAAATATAAAGATTCTTTTACAAATCACCATTAATCTAAATCACACCACACTTTGCAGGAATACAAATACACATTGTCTAATCTATGTTGCAAGAAAGTAAATCACTCTTGTAGAAAAGTAAATCACGTCAACATCTAAAGATGACTTGATCAAGTATTAAAAAGATTTCGGTGGCTATAACTTAATATGCAGTTGCACATATAATAAAATGCATTCAATTACAGAGCATTATTTCATAGTTGCTTATAAAGAAAATGTAACCATAAACCAAATGCTTGATCAAATAACCAATCCAAATGGTTCAGGAAAACAAAGCAGTTATAATTATGCGAACAAAGCAATTTAACACTACAATAGAGTTGCAACAACGAAAATGGCAACAACTACCTTAACTCAAGACATGTTATAAATCCTTCATGAAATCAATTAGTGAATAAATGAAGACAACATTAGCACTTGAGCTACAACAATAAACCAATAGTTTAGACTTCCAACAATGTGGTTTATTTGAGTTGTAGCAATTAGTAATTCAGAGTTGTAGCAATATGAAAAACATAGTAAATGTAGAAACATATAGAAGCAAGGAGTTACAACTAAGTCGAAGCTATGGAAACAGAAAATCCCTGACTAAGGGGCCCTACCTCCTTAGATGAAGCACTAGCTAGAAAAGAAAAAAAATGTGAATGCTCAACACACCATTACTCAAACTAGAGTAGAAAGGAAATTAAATTGCAAAAATATATAAAGTACAATGGAATTATCAATTATTAACTGCTAGTTCATAGTTACCAGTTACCCAACTCAAGGAGAGTAGATGGCTTTTATACAAAACTTCTTCTATATAAATAAATCAAGCAAGTGGATGGATAGCAATGAGAATTTTCATCCTGTTACATTGATTCTTTAAAAAGTAGTAGAAAATGGGCATCAACTGACTCAATTTAGCTGTGTGATAGGTGGAGGTTGAATCCTCTTCTTTACTTGGTCATCCACTTACTCTTGTCATTTTCCTATGTGATAAATTGTTTGTTAACTGCATGGTTGATCCAACACTGACATTTGGTTGGTTGGTTGTCACGCTGGTACAACATACACAGAGATGCATCATTGTCACTGAAGTAGAGCAATGTGAAAAACGAGTTGCAACAACATAACACTAGCAGGGTAGCATGAGTTGTAGCAACAAGAATTGTAGCGCCAAAGTCACAACGACGATGAGAGAAATCATAGTTGCAACTCTTTGTAAGGACATCCTGGAGTTGTAGTAGCAGTGAAGAGTTCCAGTAGCTGTGGTCACATTTCAAAGTTGCAACAACTAAACTTTGCTCAAGTAAAGAGTTATAATCCCTGTTGGGAGTTGCAACCACTTTTTAGACACTTCCACTGAGAGGTACTTGTGCAATATTTATATCATGTATGCCACTATTAGTACATAAAGGCAACATATTCTCCAAAAATGCATCCAAAAAGGCATTAAAATGGAACATAGAAAGACATTCACAGCTTAACCAAAAATGTATCAATATGGATGGAAAAGTAATAAGAAAGGATGGAAGTGGCAAAATAGTGGACAAAAACATATTAGATAGGTGTTAAAAATATGTCAATTTAGGCACTCATTAGTTTATCTCTGAACAAGAGGGACCATGGTTTTGCAACTACCTTCAACCTAGAAATATTATCCACAAATTGTGCCATGTGTGATTGAGGTGGGGGTTCAAAATGAATCTAGGTATTTTCTACTAATTTCCTAAAATAACCTTCTTGGAACCATGAATGATTGTATTGAAGAGGCAAAGGAGGCATGTACTTATCCAAAACCATGTAGAGGATTATTGGAATATGATCAAATAGCGCACTTGAGGAGACCCAAGTCTTCGAGGAGATTAGAGAGTTAAGAAGCTTTGACGACAACATAAGATGGTCAAGTTGTTTTTAGACTTATTCACTGTTTGTGTGAAAACTCCTCTAGGTTGAGGAAATCTTTGCAAGCTCTAGATGAACCAAGTGAAACCTTTCCAATAGCACCAATATGAAGCCACTCAAAGGATCTAAGCGAAGATTTGATCCTAATACCTCTTGTAAGGAAGTGATGAAGTTTAAGTCTCCGCCTAAAATGAGATTTGGGTCCACTAGGGCACCTAAGGATGCTAGGAATTCTTGGAAAGGAATCTTGTCTGTATAGGGGCCATATACATTTACAATTGTCACATCAATGCCAAGTTCCTTGGCTTCTAGGTAGACTAAGATAGTTGAATCACGAGCAGAGGAAGAAAGTTCCTTAAAGGTGAGACTCCAACTTACGAGCAAGCCAGCTAATAAACCATCCACATATAACTCAAAGAAGGACTGGTTTCGTAACGAGGGCTCAAAATCCACTCCCATGTGAGCGCTATCCAACATAGTCTCTAGGATTATGATGTCAGACCTACATGAAGAAATAAGACACTTTAGGGCTAGTGCTTTTCTAGCAACCCCAACCCCACAGGCATTGAAAGATGAAATAATCATGGATGAACAAATTCAAAGGTTGCTCTAAGGGTCCAAGAAATGCTTGATTGCTTTCCCTTTTTTTATGCCAATAACAACATTTTGTTGGGCTTTGAGAAGGTAGGATTTTTTCCCAACGAGGTTAGTTAGGATCGAGTATAAAGCCAAACCCTCGAGTTGTAGATTCCTCTTTAAGGCAAGCCCACGATTGCAAGACAATTATTTTTTGGGAGAAAGGAGGGCTACAGACAGGAAGATTTTGCATGGAGACTGGAGACATGTTCTTCAATGGTGCATCAAAGGTAACGTAACCAAAAATGAGGATGAGAGAGATTATCATCCAAGGAGACTTGTGTCAGTCTAGCTTAAGTACATGAACCAGGACATGATATTTTTATCAATCCCGATCTTCGTAAACTTGGAATCACAATACAATATGTAGAGAGCTAAGTTAGATTGGTTGTTACTTCTAGGATTAAGTGTTAATGTTAGCTAAACTAAAATGAAAACTCAAAATTTTAATCAAAAGTTAAAGTTAAATCAAGGAAGCATGGAACAAAATTTCTAAACTAAACACACTGCTGGAAATGTAAGGCATACCCAAATTGCTTGTAAATGACTGAAATTGGAAACAATGATTAAGCGATTTGGTTTAATGGATTGGTAATTCACTAGGGCCTCTCTTTCTTATGAGAGAAAATGGACAATATGTTAGTCATTTATTCATTATAGTAAATTTCAACTAAACACCATTTAAAAAGGTGAGAATGCAGTATGGCCTTCTCCATTTATGAGAGAGAAAATGTATGGTCCTTCAAGTAGTCTTCTATGTTGAATTTTGTAGCTATGGTCGGTCTTCATAATTATTATTTTAGTCATTGATGTGTTTGTAAAGCATGTTCTTCACGCTATTGTCAAAAGAGAAAAGTATTTGACATGTTCTTTATGTCGGCTGTTAAAAAAGAAAAATTGAACTTTTAATATTTGAATTTTTGGCTCCAAAGAAGCCAACTCGACTCTCCTCCTTGTCAAGTTGGCCCCGATCTAAGAGGCACCCTTTCAGCGCAGTAAAAGACTATATATATGAGACATTCAACCTCCTTTCAAAGAAAGCAAGAATCTCAATCTTTCTTAGGCCAATGAAGAGCCTAATTTGAGGCAAGCGAAGAGCCTAATTTGAGGCAATCGAAGAGGCTAATATGAGGCTAAATAAGAATTCAAATATGAGGCTAAGAAGGAGACACATATGAGGATGATGAGAAGATTATCTAAAGAATAACTTTCGTTGAAAAGGTGGAGATATCTACTGGTAAAGAAGGATGAGTTGCAAGACCAAAATCTTGAGGGAAAATGGAAGAGTTAGAGAGCTGAACCTTAGAAATATAACCAGACTACAAGACCGAATGCTTGAGATGGTACAAGACCAAACCTCTAACAAAAGGCAACAAATCAGATCAAGATTGTTGGGCAGACTTATGACTTGACTAGAAGGCAATGGACGAGTTTGACCAAGCATTCTTAATGACTAGATAGTCTAGGTGTCTCTCTTGTTGAACTGAAGAATTTCTCTAAGGAAAATGTTGTTGGGTTTTTCCCCCATGTGGGTTTTCCCAGGGTAAACTATGTTGTTCTTTGTTTGGCTCTCTCTTGATGATCCTACTATAATAAATGTTATATTGTTGATGTCTTATGTGTAATTTCTTAATAATGGAATAATGGATAAAGAATGTGAAAAAATAACTAAATCAGTAGAAGTAATTATCAATATAGAAGACTTGATGAAAAATCAACATGGTATTAGAGGATTGATGAAAGAGAAACCTAAAAGATAAGCCTAAAAGAGAAGCCTAGATCTACCATATTGTCCATAATTTGAAGTATTGAATCGTAGTTTGCAAGAAGCCCTTGTTTAAGATCAAAGATTTCATTGTTGGAAGAAAACCATGATTCATTCTTTTTTTAGTGGGAAGGTTAGAATTCCTAATTTTGTATTGATGGTAGGCCGAAAGACCTCGGGCCTTGAATAGGCCAAGATAAACCTCAGTATGTTTGATCCAAATCTACAAAATTCCTAAGATCTTGTGAAGGTAAAAAAATATTAGAGAAATTTTGAGGTCTAAAATGGGCCTCAAAACAAAATTATACAACCAAAATCAACTTTATAAGAATTAATAGGATTCAATATAACAATGTCAACCATGGGGGATGATTCAT